>VNKB01012610.1:0-15122 GCA_008042735.1 Drosophila leontia | reverse complement strand
ATCGATTAGCTTCGTTTAGGTCTCCGCCCTCTTCGCAGTTATCCTGATTATACTGATGGCGCTGGCTAGCGGTGGGACCTTGTCTCGATTTGGTTGACTTGGCTAAGTTTCCTTCTCTCATTTCTTTTCGTTTTCTATGATCCTTTGATCTACTATCACCCTGAGGTGCTGACCTGGGATGTCTTGAAGAAGGACCTAGTGTACCATCTCCGCCGTTGTATAAATAATACGGATTAGCAGGTCCGAGGCCATCGTTAACGCCCTGATAGAATCGGTTATTTCCTTGATTTCGATTAGCTTCGTTTAAGTTTCCGCCATCTTCGCAGTTATCCTGATTATACTGATGGCGTTGGTTTTTCGTTGCCTTGGCTACGTTTTGTTCTCTGCTTTTATTTCCCTTTCTATGATCCTTTGATCTATTATCACCCTGAGGTAATAGTGAGCTGGGCTCCTCTGAAGACGGAGTTCCAGGACCGGGACCTATGTTAGCACACTGACAAAACTGGTAATATGGTTGATTTTGATTGGCTTCGTCTGAGTTTGCTCCTCCGAAATTACAAGGAGTGAACTGAAAACAAGTGTTGGCAGGACTAAAGCATATGTTTACGCCCTGACAGATTTGGTTATATGTCTGACCAATTGCGTTGGGGTTTCCTTCTGCCATTTGCGGATTTGCACACTGATAAACTTGTCCTGTGCAGGGATTAAATGGAGGCGAACGCTTAGAGGGCAGTCCTGCTGCTCGGAGTCCAGAATTGAATCCCTGACGGTCTATTGGACAGCAAACAGGACCAGGACATCCATAATCTACCCATTGGGGTTGAGAAGGCATACAGTTGGTTTCATACCAAGGCATATCTGTGGGTTGACAGCAGTCCACTAGTCCTGTTCCAATACCTCTTGGAAATCCGGGTTCCCCTGGAAATCCTAATTCTTCTGGACATCTTGGTTCTTCGGGATCGCATGATTTACTCTTCTGTCCTTTGTCCCCACAATCTGAATCTTTTACCACCTTGGAAGCTTGATTTGCACAATTTGATTTCTTTTTAACGTTTCGGCACTTTGGCTCCGTTACAAGAAAACTAGGTGGGATCATGTCCGAGAACTTTTGAAACTCCCCAGGGAAGATGACGCGAGAATTGCCTGTGGAGCAAGAACGCTGATGGCAACAGGGCCGGGGACAACAAGCTCTTCTGCAATGAAATATAAAAAATCACACGAGTCGTTAAGAAACTTCCTTTTCGTGAGCTTACCCTCCATGGCAGCTGATGCTCCTCCTGGGACACCGACACGGATAGCACATTTCAAACGTAAAGGCCTCTTTTTCTTGTTAAAAGTACCAAGTAAGTAAACGCATGGCCAAATAATATTACAAGAAAGTAGAGTGGTTGTAAAATCTTATAAAACATTAAAACCTAATACATTTTTGATGTTTTTAACTAAGCAAGGCTGCAAAGCCTTTTAGAAGTAACCCTGTTTTGTGCCCTAGATAGGTTTCAGTTCTAATGAGAGCTTGGTAACTTAAGACATTGAAAGTCATTAAACTAGAATATGGTACATTTTCATATTTTAAACCTTTAAATGTGTGTTCAAAAGACACAATTAAGCCCACATCCTTTTTTGTCATGAGAAACTCTCTGTAAAGTTACTTTTAACAAGAAAGAAAGCTAACTTTGGCCAGCCAAAGTTTGTATACCCTTGCAGGTAACAAGTAAAAAATATATCATAACTAAGCCAAAAATGCATTAATTTCGATTCGGAAAGCAGTTTTGTGGTAGTTTTTATTAATTTAAAAAACTGCATACCAAATTTAACATTTTAAGAAATCAAAATTTTTTGTCATTTTTGCTAATTTTAATGATGTAACCCCTTATAAAATTTTGCAAAAATGGCCAAAAAATCGATTTTTCCCTGACATATCTAGAAAGATTCCCCTGTTGATGCTGATCAAGAATATATATGGTTTATGGGGTCGGAAATGATTCATTGACTTAGAAAAATATTATTTTGTATTATAAAATCGGATTTTTTATATTAAAAAACTTCTTAATTTTTTTTTAAATTAAAAATATCATAACTCGGCCAAAAGAGCATTAATTTTAAATCGGAAAACTGTTCTGTTCAAGTTTTTTTACAGTTAATAAATCTGCATACTTCATTTAAAAATTTTGAAAATTCAATTTTTTATCAAAATCAAAAATTTTAATGATGTAACCCCTTATAAAATTTTGCAAAAATGGCCAAAAAATTGATTTCTTCCTGAAATATCTAGAAAGATTCGCCTGTTGATGCTGATGAAGAATATATATGGTTTATGGGGTCGGAAATGATTCCTTGACTTGGAAAAATATTATTTTGTATTATAAAATCTGATTTTTTATATTAAAAAACTTCTACATTTTTTTTTTAATTAAAAATATCATAACTCGGCCAAAAGAGCATTAATATTAAATCGGAAAACTGTTCCGTGCAAGATTTTCTACAGTTAATAAATCTGCATACTTCATTTAAAAATTTTAAAAATTCAATTTTTTATCAAAATCAAAAATTTTAATGATGTAACCCCTTATAAAATTTTGCAAAAATGGCCAAAAAATCGATTTTTCCCTGACATATCTAGAAAGATTCCCCTGTTGATGCTGATCAAGAATATATATACTTTATAGGGTCGGAAACGTCTCCTTCACTGCGTTGCAAACTTCTGACTGAAATTATAAATCCTGCAAGGGTAATGGACCTTGTTAATTTATCCCGAGAGTGAAGAACCGACCTGTCCTTTCATCAACTTTCAAACTGAAAGCAATATAATTTTAAAATTTTGTGTCATGTCGTAAACAAATTTAAACGGAAGCATTGTAAAATTGATTGAAAACTCGCATCGTTTCAAAGGAAGAAATGCCAAATTGCGGCGGTAGGACAGATAGATCGCAGGGACCACACTGTGGCAATGTCAGTGCCTCGCGGAAGGCATTGGAAGCTTCTGGGCCGGATTCTCACCGATCAATGCAGATAAATAGCGAGATCGGGGAGCAGCTGCTGCTAACATTAGTCCAGACCCTACCCTCATGTGTCATGGACGCTGCTCGGTCTCGAACCTTTAGCCAGTCTGCACTCCCCAAACGGTCCCGCTCAAATATTTGCCGACCTCTCAAGGCGCCAGCGACGACGTCGTATATATTGCAGGCGGGATTGCCGGTTAGGCAAGTTTCTGGCCGAGATCGAACGATTAACAAGGGGGTGGAGCAGGTTACAAAGTTCTCAGTGGGTGCTTTCTTAAGGCGGCGCAGGGAGTCCTCAAAGGCCAAGGCAAAGGCCAGAGATGAGGAATACGAAAAGGTCCCAAAGGTAAATAAAAGTAAAGAAATCGCGATGGCCCAGGTCAAGGCCAGAGAAGAGGAATACGAAAGGATACCAAGGGTCAAGGGAGGTACAAGGCCAAGAGACACTCCTGCCCTGGGGAGCAGCCAGGAAGCATCACTTCATAGCATCCAAGATACTTCACAAAATAGATCAAAGAAGCCCCAAAAGAACAGCCCTGAATTATCACATACCAACCAAGATAATCCACAGGGTAGGCCAAAGAGATCCCCGAAGAGCAGCCAGGAAGCATCACATCAAAGCATACAAAAAAGCAATCAAGAACCATCAAATGATAGCATTCAAGACATTCAACAAGGTAGCCCGAAGACATCGGAGAAGATCAGACCAAAAACATCAGAGAAGGGCCGCCGGAGTTCCCAGGGCAGCCCTAGATCCCAGAGCAGCCCGAGGTCCCAGAACAGCCCGAGGTCTCCGAGTGGCAGCTACGAAATAACCATTCATAATTCCCAGGATATTTTAAAAAATAGTGGCCATAAGAGCTCCAAGAAGAACAGCCGGGATATTTCCGCAGAAAATAGCCTAGAAGGTATGTCACAGATCAGAATCATTGAAATATCGAATCTTGCCAATAAAAGTGGCCAAAAGGGCTCCAGGAAGGGCAGTCTGGATGAGTTCCCAGAAAGTATAGAACAGAAGAGCCTTGGCTCGGATATTTCCCTAAAAAGTAGTCAGCAAAGTATGTCACAGAAAGGCAGCAATGAAGTGTCAAATAAAAGCTCTCAGGGTTCTTTAGAGGAGGAGCCGAAGGAATCATCTGCACCGACTGAACCAAAAAATCCCATCATGGAGCAGTCCATGCAAACAGACGAGAAGGTCTTTCCCTGCTTTCGTGGGGAATATCCAACGCGACGATGTAAGGGCTCGTATATGTGGTTCCAGCCCGGCGTTCCCAGCTGCGGCAAATTCGTGGCCATTTGCAATAGAGAGCAGCAAGGGTTGCATCCAGCGGAGATCGTCACTGCCTGCGAGGTGACCGAGTCCCACTTCCTGGCAGTAGACGATAACAATGGCAATGACCCCCCAACTAGTGATCCATGCAATAAGTGCAGACAGGTTATGTATGGATATCCACTGCAGCAGCAACAACAGCCCCAGCAGCAACAGCAGCCGCAACAACAGCAACATCAGATGCAGCAGCAACAGCATCCACAGATGCAGCAGCAGCACCAGAATCCACATATGCAGCAGCAGCCAAATCAACAGGATATGAACTGGGTCGGTTCCTATAGGCAACAACAATATCCCTGCAGACAGCCACAAGTTCCCTGCAGGCAACAGCAGCAAGTTCCTTGCAGACAACAGCAACTTCCCTGCAGACAGCAACAAGCTCCCTACATGCAACAGCAACTTCCTAGTATGCAATATTCACCTTCTCGTGTAAACCATCAACAATCTCATATGCAACAGCCATCATCCCTGGGGCAACATCAATCACCCTATGGGCCACCTCCACGGACTTGTATAAAACGACCGAACTGCCGACAGAATCCGCCCCACAAAGTATGCTGGAAGTGTCCAAGTCGACAGCAATTTCCACAGCAAATGCATATGCAAACAACGCCACAGCCACAACAACAGCAGGCACAGCAGGCCATCCAGAATAACAACTGCGGCCTGAACGAGATGCTGGCCGAGGAGCTGAAGCAGCAAATGCAGGAGGCTCAGGCCCAGATTGCTAAGGTGCAGCTTCAGCTGAATAGCGCCTGCGGGTGTGCTCCCAGCAATTGTCCTGGCTACACGCCAAACATATGTGCACAGTTCATGAATAACATGGACATGGAACAGAATTCTTCCGAAAATAACAACAGAGAGGGCCGGGAAGAACCATCAGAGCAGCAGCAGGAGCAGAAGTCCCTTGGATCTAATCAAACAAGAGTGGATTCGGGTCAGCAGGCGGTTCAGTTCGGTTTCCGTCCAGCGCCTGTGTCCCTGCCAAATCAAAGTTCATGCTACCAGGAACAGGCCATGCCATTACATATGCCTATGACTTTCTCTTGTCAGCAATTGCCTCCTTGCCAGCAGCAAGTTCCCCCCTGCCAGCGGAATGTTCCTCCATGTCAACAAGAGTATCCTAGCCAGCAACAAATGTCACCTTGCCAGCAGCAACAGTTTCCTTACCAGCAGCAACCACATCCTTCCCAGCAGCCATGCTATAAGCCCCCTTCCCAGCAGCAGCAGTCATCGTATCCCTGCCAGCCGAATCAGTTACCGAGTTCCTCGCAACAGAATATGTTTCCATATTCCTCCCGCTGTCCCAGTTGGTATCTTCCGCGATTTGCCCAGATGCGGTTCATGATGCCGCGTTGCTGGCCCCGTTGAACTCGTGCCGAAATTCGTAGCCTAGCTTATCATGAACAGTCAGGACGCCTGTCCAGGGTAAGATATCCTACGAATGGAGAGTAAGATATATCAAGCTCTTTTTAATTGTGCAATTCTTCCGTTTAAAATTGAGGCTTATCAGGAACGAACGAACCTTCCCATTAATAAAGTTGTTATTTGATTTATCTACCGTGTTTTCAATTTGATTTGTATGTCATTTGGCTATCTTATTTCGAAATTTTATATTGTAAATTCCAAATTGATCCAGGCATTTCAAGGGAGAAGCTGAAATCGAAGTGCCACGCCTCATTTTGTTCAAATTACAGATTTCCAATCAAAGATCAATGTGAAGGATTAACTTTAATTGGGAAATGTGTAATTTAAATCATTTGTTTCGCGGTGCGCAGAGATACCACTACTCGTGCTGTCGCCGGAGAATGCACTGCTGTTCTCCCGGGCAGAACAGAACCACGGAGGAATCAATCGAAATGTGCTGTCCCCCAACATGTCCAAGGATTACTGGTTCTGACGAAATTAATGCAGTTGAGAAAACTTCTACGGGCAAACAATTACCAAGGAAATCGTCCTCAGCCCCACTCAAGCTCGAAGATCCCTCGAAAACAAACCCTCTTCCAAAAAAGAGAAGCTTACCAACCACCAGCCAAAGAAAGAACAAAAATAAATCATATGATAGTTCACTCTCCAAGGGGAGTCCAGTGCAATCCAACTTAAGCTACAAAGTTTCTGGCGATAGCTCTGAGAAAATAAAAAGACTATCTGCTGGATCTGTAAGGCTTAAGACCAAGGTAAGGGATTATTTAAGATCTCTTAAGATATTTAAATAGCTAATATGGGGACTCCTCCCTTACCTCCCTTTTGCTTAGATGTCTGGCATTAGTGAGAAAGACTCTTTAATGCCAGGAGGTTCTTCCGCCTGTGATTGCGACTTATCAATGGCTGTATTTTCCCCAAAAACATCGCGGAAAAGTAAAAAAATGAAACCTTGTAATTCAAAATCAGAGCCACAGGACGCAGATTCAAAGGCTGTTGTAAAGGCCAAGCCAAAGTTCAAGAAAATAGTGCCTAGAAGGTGGCCAACCAGATCACCAGTATGTGCGATTGAGGGGCTTAAGACCCAGCAACAGCAACAAGATGGTATTTGGTGAGTTAGCATTAGAAAAGACTAGTTTTCTGTTCTAACAGAACCTCAATAGGTTCGAGTGCAATTTACCTGTTCGTGTGAATATTCCTTTTCCTATCAGCCTGGCCAGTTTATTTGGTTTGCAGTCATTCCCAGACAATGTCAGTCAATGTAAAGCCCTTGTTCCGGCAACAAATTGTGGAGACCCCTTCTGCTTGACAACGCGCAAGGCTCTACCGGCTCCCGTTTCAGAACCTCAACCCGCAACTACTAAGAAGGGACTTAGGCGATTAAGAAAACGTTCTAGTCCCTGTCCCTGCGAGACATCCACTCAAACAGGAGATGATGAATCCGATTTGCTTCGCTGCCTGTGGGAAATCAAAGATCAACTGGCAGCCAAATCCACTGAATGTCGTTGCTTTGCCGAGAAGTCCACATATGTTAGGACTCTTGAAGACCAGAAGAAAGCCAGTGAAGAGGTAAGCCCCTTGAAAGAAAGTGAGGAAACATATTTATCAAATAGCGAAGTACGGACACCAAATACTAAAACTAAGAAAACTGAAAAGAAAACAAAGAAAAGTCAGTCAGTTGCATCAACAAGTGTTCCAAGAAAGAAATCCTCCAAAAGTGTTCTAAACAATGTTCCTAAGGTACCTAGTAAGTCCAACAAAACTGAAAAGAAACCTAAGGAAATCAAGCCAATTTCATCAGCAAGTTCTTCCCTAAAGGAAGCACAAAAGCCACGTATTAAGACTGATAAAGCAGAAGAGAAATCTAAAAAACCAAAGGCAACTGCATCCACAAAAAAGCTTACAAGTAAGAGTTCCTCGAAAATTTCACAAAAACTAGAAATCGATGCTCAAAAGCTAGAAGAGAAAGTCGAAATAGAACCACAAGTTCAAAAACCAATAATAGTCACACCCACAAAAAAGGTTTCAAGTAAGAGTTCCTCGAAAATTTCCCAAAAAGTAGACCACGATTCTCAAAAGCTAAAAGATAAAGAAGGAAAAGGACCACAAGTTCAAAAACCAATAATAGTCACAAAGCCAAGAGAGTCAGTCGACTCAATAAAAGTTAAAGAAATCGAGAAGAATCCTGAATCGCTTGACCCTCAAGCTAATGTAGAAAATAATTCTCTGGAAAAGCTACAAATGAAAGAGATCGAGCCAGAGGTTGAAGAAAATAACTCTAAGCAAATTCAGGAAGAATGGGTTGATCCCGTGCCATCAATTGCTTGCTGCTGCCGTCGTCAGACCTTTCCAAAGGAGCAAGAATGGATTGATCCCGAGCCAGCAACTGCTTACTGCTGCCGTCGTCAGACCTTTGCGAATGAATGGAACTGCCCGAATGAATGTCAAGGATCAGAGTACCAGCCATGTTGCATGTACCGCGCTTATAGCTCATGGACTCCTTCAATGTATCAACCCCACCAATATCCTGGACATTGTTATCAACAATCCTGGCCGACCTGCCAGAGAAACGCTTGTCATAGAAACAACACCCCGGAAGCTGTATGCTTGTATCAAAGATCACCGACAGCAACATGGCCATGTAGGCCATGTGGGCAATATGTTAATATGAACGAAATCGATCCAGTTGTAAAGCCATCCGTCGCATTCTGCCAACATACTCAGGTCTATCCTGAATATACCTGTGCCATGTCACAAGGATCACAAAGTCAATCTAGTTGTATGTACCAATGCCGGACTTCTGGGCATTGCTGTCATCGATGTGGCCAAAACTGGCAGAATCAAAGGCCGGCCATTCCAGTATCCTCTTCAACAGAATATAATAAAAAGGCTCTATTAAAAAAATCATTAAATAGGAATACTTCTCCGAAAGATAGTTTAAGCTCACAGACTCCTATGGCATGTCCTTGCAGCCCAGGAGTTCGAAGAAATAGATCCATATGCTTCAGAGTGTGCAGATCTCAATCGAAAATAAGTAACGAGACTGGACATACTAACGATAGTGAAGCTGAACAAAAATGTGAATCATGTGATACAACTTCGTGTAGAAGCAAACACCAACCCTTTGATCGCCTTAGCACTGGTGAAGATATCGGTTATGATGAGTCCCAATCTTCTCAAAAAAATAATTCAACCAGTGGCTCTATTTTTAAGAATAAAATTGACCAAGAATATTATTTTCCTTTGGACAATACAAGTAAACGATCAAAGAAATCATTAAATTCTCAGGAGAAAGCATGCAAGTCTTCTTATCAAAGTCTTGGTGTTTCAAAAAAGAAAACTTCTGATATGATAAGTGTTAAAGACCTTCCCAGTAAAGAAGATGGAAATATAAATATTGATAAACTTCAAAATAAGTCCAGTAGGGGTTCTGGTAAAACAGGGTCCAAGGTGTGTTCTACAGGAAAACTAAAAGGTGAACCACAAATGAAGGACAATATTTCATGTAATCAAAACAAGTCTAAAGATGGCATAATTGAAGACCAGATAATAGTAAGCTTCACGAATCAGAGTTTCTGCCAAAACTCGGAGGAACTCAAGAGAACTTCTTCAGAGAAACAGCAAAAAATATCACAAATACCTTCAAATGGTATCATAACGGATGAAGATTTGGCATCACAATATTCAGAAAAACCCCAAACTAAGGCTCGCAGTTTGAGAGGATCAAGTAGGACAGATCAAGAACAGGATATCGATGGAGCTCCAGGAACAAGCTGCAAATTTGACTCAAGACTAATATATTCCAAATTAAAGCAACAATCCTCCAAGGAAAGGCTACGTTTAAATAAGGTTTCTGATAGTAAGAAAAATATTCCCTCTAAAGGTAAAGCAACGAAACCAAAGCACCAATCAATTCCATGTCAAAGCAACAGACCAGCGAGTGGTATGAGTGAGCGATCCAATACAACGATATGTCAAAAACAAGCGAAAAACCTAGAAATGTCTCCAATGATTCCTGTATTAGTAAATAAAATGCAGCGATCCTACTCAGCACCAGGATGCTTAAAAACACCAGTCATATATCGCCAGTGCTTCTCACCAAGAAATCAAATCCCCGAAAAATTGTACACCTTAACACATGATTCTGACACCGTTCAGGACGAAAGCTGCGACAGCGAAATGGAACAAATACCCACACGAAGGATTCAAGAAAAATATAAACCAGACAAGGACATGTGTAAAATTCCAGATTATAGCCTGAATGCTAGTATGATGCCAGCCAAGCAAAGATGCAATGCAAGGCAGGAGCAACAGAGAGCGAATACTGATTACCGAAATAGGCAGCTAAGAAGGTAGGTCATGGCCTTAACTTGAACTGCATATTGATTTTAACTAGTCCTAGGCAAAATCCACCAATGGAGCTTGTGCTCTGTCTAAACAGGAAAACTAAAAATGATTGCCAGCCGGATGAATGGTGAGAATTATTTTAAACATTTAATTATAATTATAATTTTTAAAAATTTAATTTTAGGAGAGAGCAGCTACCTGTGTCTAGCTCCAACGAATTGCAAATGGAATCAGATGAATCATATGAGGCTCCAAAGATTAGGGGCCAACCAAGAGGTCCTTCATCCCAAGAGCATTCACCGTATCGTCAAAACACAAGATGTCCGCATATGGGGAGTTCCCAAAACAAAGACATACCCAAAAGAAGGCTCAGAAAGTCAAGTTCCAATATCACTTCTAGCCCATCGGAGGAAGAATGTTCTACTTCTGATTATACTTATTCTTGTCCAAGTTCATCTAAGAACCTAAGAACTTATGGCCAACGTAATCAAAGGGATATGAAGAGACAATCGACTATGAAGAAGCAATGTTCTGAAGTTTCTCTCAGTGAATCAGAGGATGGATGTGATTCTCATTACTCGAAAGCTTGTAAATGTCAGCGCAAAATCTATCATGGAAAACTTAAGAGTCCATCAGCTTCTTCAAGTTCCCGTAATCCGGCTTCAAAATACAGTTTATCGGTAGAAAGTAGTGGTAGAAGCAAGTTCTCTGGAAAAACCAGCAGTGGTACCTCCTACAGTAAGCAAACTAAGAAAAATAGGTCACGCTGCATTAATGGAAATAGTTCCCAGACATCAATGAGCCACCAATCTGAACCTATAACAGAAAATTCTGAATCTAGTTTAGCAGAAAACTCACTTCTAACTTCGAAAGAAGAATCTCAAGAGTCTAGATCTACGGCATCATGCAAATGTTCTTATAGAAAGTCCAACCAATCTGGAAAAACAACAGATGAGGAGATGGATACGGTAACTCTACTGCAACCCCGTCGCCTTCGTAGCAATGAGAGTATAAAGATTTGGAATACGGACGTTGGCCCTGGCAACACCGTACTTCTTGAGATAAAGACCACCTGCAATAAGCAGAATCTACTTCAGAGCTGCGGACGACCGCCCTGCAACTTCACTCGTGAGCATTACGCGGGGATTCCTCCAGTGCCGGGTTACCATCCTCAGAATGAGAGCACTTTTGAAGAAACTTTCCTAATAGAGCCGAGTGAGCATTGGAGCACTGTTAGGTCAATGGGTGTATCACCAGCTCCTAGTTGTCAACAGCAGCTTCAAATCGTCGATCCCCATCATCAACATCCATACAACTATTACCCCCAACTAGTTAGGGAGGCAGTAGAAGCCCTACCCCTTGGGTTCTACGATCACACCATTCAGCAGTACAACATCCTTCGCATGGACTCTGACTTCCAGGTGCCTTCTATTGGACAGGAAATCATTCAGGCTATAGATTCAGTGCCCCGAACTCCTTGCCAATGCGGATGTGTAGGTTGTTCCTATGGCAATCCGGTCCAGCAGCAAATTATGAGACCAGTTCAGGATTCCACTCGTCACTTTATTCAGCCGCAAAATCAAATGCAGTTGCAACCTAGGACCTTCTGTTCTCGGCCAACCCGACAATCGGAATATCAAAACTTAATTCATAAATAGAAAATACGAATAATTTTTTACAAAAAAAAAAACCCCTGCAGGAATTTATCAATTTAAACAGAAGTTTGCCTACTCTAAACAATATATTCTTCATCAGGGTCACCAAACGAGTCGATCTAGCTATCTAAAAATATTGTATATGATTGAAAATACGATTGGAACCGGGCTACAATATATAATAGCTGCCATAGCAACCACCCATATCAATCACTTTTATTATTTAATATTTGTTTTTAATCTAAGAAATATTTATTATAGGAATATAATTATATTGCAAAGGAAATGGGGGTCATGAAGTATAGTATAGCTACTTTTAATTGAATATTATTTTATTGGCAAAAATAATTTTATGATAAATATATTAACATTTAAGTCTGTCTTGTAAAACAATCAACATTTTCAATATGAAGCTTAAAATTGAATTCACATTAGCATCTAGCAAAGCTAATTTTTGTTGTATAAATTTACTTTTTAAAATAATTAGGATAATAATCTCACATTAACATTAACAACACATTAACAACAATCAAAACCCTTATTGAAACATAGATAAATTCTGTACATACATATATTAATCTTTTAAATATACCGCTCCACTCAAAAGTTATTGCAATTAAACTTTAATTTTACAAATAACTTGTATTTTCAAATTGTAAAACAAAAAATTAAAAAAATAACCCTTTTTTTATATTTATTTAAAAATATCATATTAGAGTTATTACTACACTTTTATATACAAATTAAAAAATGAATAATTATATGACAATTTTTTATGAAAATAATAAGTTAATTAATAAATAAAAAATGTTTAAACAAATGTATATTGCTTCTGGGAAATCCAGAAATTCCAATTTGTATCGTCCCACCTCAAGCTGGAATACATTTTTATTTTATTCATAACTCTAATATGTGATCCCTGCCACTAATTCAACCTTTCAAAACTAATTTGACTTAAAAATAAATCGCATTGCGTTGCGCCAACTCTAGAAATGCGAAAACACCGCAAATCGATAGCAAGCACGCGATAGTATCGATGAGTATCGCCGTGGTTAAACCCACCTCTAAGCGATTTACAAAAACAACATTTGTTTATATGATTAATTTTTACCTTACACACTCAAACGAATATAAATGTAGCCAATAATACGAAAACAATAGGCAACATTGATAAGATAAGATAACTACCAACAGTCCCAATGTCTTTCGCGTACACTTTAATGCACAAATAGCGCGGAGCGAACGGTTTGAATTTGTTCATGGAAATAACACGAAGAATTTGTCAGTAAACAATGGCAACTCACGCCGAGAAGGAATTCTACCATTTGGTATGTACATTTGCCACTTGATTGTTAAAAAGGAAATCCGTAGAAACTGATACCCACACAATGAGTGTTCTTTGTAGTGCGGGGGTGTCGGGTGTCGCCACCCGTAAATGTTTATACACATACAGACACTTGCCGCCGAGTCCGGGTATATAAACATTTGCATAAACATTCACTTAAAGCCACAAGTCAGCCTTGAACCAGATCTTATAGTATGTAGGGGGAGCGAGAGGAGCTCTCTAAAAACTGCACAATAATAGGAAATTTCTCCAGTGTGAAATGTGAATGAATGATGAATGGCTGCAGGTGACCCAGAAAAGCAGCATAGAAACTGCATTGAATGCTGAATACTTGCAACCTTTGCAACGACCTACTTCAGGCTACCAAAATTAAAGATAACCGGCTTGAAATTATGTATAAAAATCGGCTAATCTGATATTCTTTGTTGCCAGCCAGATAACATTTAGCATTTCGAGTGATTCATGCCTCCAGAGAATGAATATCTTGAGATAAAAACATATCATTATAGATAATATATAGCAACCGCATTAGGAAACTACATTTACTATCAGTAAATATTAATCTTGAGTTTAAACTTTTAAAAACGAAAAGTTCATGGACTGATTCATGAATTTCAGCATAACAACATGTTAATAGTTTAGTTATCAGTCACTCTGAGTCACACAGTTCAGCTTAATTTTTGGAATGTTCAGTTTATGTATTAATAAACATTATCTCTTATGTACAGAACGTCAGCGTAAATAAAGCCTTAAATGGCCTAGAGGCGCCGCTCAAAACCAAACATGCCCGCTCCATTATTATCATGATCCACAAGACCAAGGAGGCAAAGTCCTTCTGGATGATGATCTCACGGCAGCCCCTAATGCAGAACCGATTCACCGCCTGGAAGTTTTCCCATCTCCTGCACAAGGTCCTGCGAGAGGCACACGAAAGCGCCATAAGGCACTCGCAGAGTCACAAGAAAATGATCCTCGAGGTGGGCAAAATGTGGGGGCTGCTGCAGGATGACATCGGATGCTGTATACAGGCGTACAGCAAGCTGCTGGCCACCAAGTTGAATTTCCATGACAAGAATCGAATGTTTCCCGGATCCCTGAATATTTCCTTCACCGAACTCTTTGTGGCTGTTGATCGGGATTTGAACTATTGGTAAAATGAAATCAACATAAATAATAGGATTTTAAATCAATTGAAATTGTTTAGGAATTGATTTTAAATCTATATCTATTATTGTTTAAATTTTAAGAACTTGTCTAACAAACTTCTCTTAATTCTAGCTTCCAGTTGTGCGTGGAAATTTTTGATTACTTGGAGGATATCATTACCCTGCAGCAGACCATATTTTCTTCAATGGAAAAGTACCGAATGTCCTCGATGACACCGCAAGGACAGTGCAGACTTGCGCCCATAGTCTGTCTCATTCAGGATTCCAATGCCCTGTACGATATGAGCGTTCGTCTAATGTTCAAACTGCACGATGGCATACCCTACGATGTGGTTTCAGGCCACAGAGATCGGTTTTATGGTTTGTTCTTGAAGCTCAAGAGTTTCTACAACAATGTTCGGCCGCTGCAGTACTTCAAGGATTTAATCACAGTTCCCGAATTGCCGGACACAAGTCCGAACTTCAAGTCGCAAAACGATTTCAGCAGCTATGTACCGCCAGTTGTACACGTGCCCCAAGAGCCCGATCCGGTTGTGGAGGATCTGGTGGACACCAATAACCACGAAGCGGAGGCGTTTAGTCAGGCCCAGCAGCAGTTGACCATGTTGGAGGGTATAATAAGCGAGAAGGAGGCTGGCATTGAGGAGCTCTCCTACAAATTGGTGGCCTTGCAAAAGAACTATGATGATCTGCAGCGGAGCTACAGGCAGGATGTGGAGGAGTTGCAGCAAAACAACACTATCCTGTCCAATGATTTGGTATTGGCGAGGGAAATGTGTGCCACTTTTCGGATGCAAAACGATGATTTGGAGCTGCAGCTAAACCAAAATCCAATTTTAATGCGTGAGTTTGTGCAGA
>VNKB01012600.1:0-12309 GCA_008042735.1 Drosophila leontia | reverse complement strand
CTAGCACTTGTATGTGCATATCTATCTATTAATACAACCGCCACTTGAGCCTATGTAACAAGTAACCCGAAATATGACCTCCTGTGAGCGGTCTGGGTTTGTTTAGGATATTTACGATCGGGTTGACATGTGCACCCTTATTGCGTTTAGAATATTTCTCGCGATCGGGAACTGTCCGATGCGTGGGTCTAGAACTAAGATCTACAATGTACATTCTCATGTTAGCTATATAAGCTAGGGTTTGAATGAAATAAAATCAGTTTCTTACAAAAACTCAGCAGATGAAGACTTCTTATTTATTTTGGAGCTCTTTCAGGATTGTTAATTTCTTGTTTGTTAAATATTTATATTTATTTTTATATATTTTTAAAAATGTTTGTAATTAGCAAACTATATTTAAAAGTATTTTAAATAATACAATCATTTATTGTTATATTTTTAAAAAATCCTTTAAAGGTCTTTCTATAGGGTTTTTCCACATTAAGTATCACTTTCAGCTTCCCTGTTTATTTTTCCCCCAAAAGCAAAAACCCAACCCAACTGATCACTCTCTGAAAACATGTTTACACTGGCCTCTCGATGGCCCTATTAATACCCCCGGCAAGGCCATAAAAATAAAGCAAAAAAAAAAGCTGGACGCTGGATTGGAAAGTGCGGAAAATTTTGGGGGAAAACTGAAGTGAAAGTTTCTGGCTTCAGTCTATTCTGTTGCAATAACAGGCAGCAACACAAACAAAAACAGAAACACAAACAAAGCACAAACAGGGCCAACACAGGCAGGCAGGCAGGCGACAACAACAGGGCGACATAACTTTTTGTGGCTATACAAATATTGGGGCGGAAAGGGGCGTGCCAGCAAAGGGGAGGGGGTGGGGAGACAGAAGCAGGACGAGGCATCCTTTTTGAATTGAGCACACACAAAAATAATTATCAGCGCGGTGATTTGCAGTCGTTGTTGTTGCATCGAATCACTTGCTTACAACAACTCCTCGCTTACCGTTGAATTTTCCCCCTCCCACTACTACCTTTTCCTCTACCTTTTTCTTCCCCCACCCCCCACTCTCTAGCAATTTCCCAAGCTATAGCTTCTCAACCCCCCCCCCCCCCCCCCCCCCNCCCAAGCTATAGCTTCTCAACCCCCCCGCTGTGGCCACAGGCATTTTCAGTGATTCGCGCTGCTGCTGCTGCTGCGACGATGATTTCATTTTCATTCCCATTTTTCCGGCTCTCGTGTTTCTCTGTTTTTTGTTGCTGGAAAGCGCATAAAAAGCATAAGCGCGTAAATAAAGTCAACCTCATTTATTTTGAATATAAACTACATTTTTTTACGACTGCCAGCCGCAGTAGCGGCCGCAGAGCTTCCCCACTCGGAGAAAGCCAAAGTCAAAGCTGTATTTTTTTGTTGTATTTTTTGCAACAGTGCGGCAAATGCAGGGAAATGCGGGCGATTTTCCAAAAAGGGTATAGCGGGGGGAGTTGGGTGAAAGAGGAAAAAAAATGACAGGGGGAAAAGCAGTCAGCAGCTTGGCGACAACAACAGACGCAGTAACTGCGATCTTCTGAGCATTTCAGCTAGGGAAAAATTAACACGGAACTTGGGGGAACATTTTGGGTTTTTTGTTAAATTTATAAATTATTTGCAGAATTAAAAAACTTTGTTTATAAATGAAGAATTGTATATAATATTTTAAAAATAAAATTGAAATTTATTTTTAATATTTTAAATTACTTCTAGATTTATAAAAATTATTATTTTTAGGTGAAAAATTGTAGAAAAATGTTCTAATATTTTTATTGAGTCTTAAAAATAAAGAAATTTAAATTTAAAATTATTGTATTAAGTTCAAAAATTATAGTAAAATCTACTTTAATATTTATATTACTTTTAGAGTTATATATTTATTAAATTAGCTTATACACCTCAAGAAATCTCCCAAACTCAGCATAGAAAGTCTTGAAACTTTTCTTGCTGTGCATTAAAAAAAAAAACGTACGAATGACCTCAGCGCTTTCCGAGTCATCGACGGCAACTAAGGCAGGGGAGGACAGGGGGGAAAACTCTTTGATTTTCCCAGACACTTTTCGGACGTGCTTTGATGCCCATCGATGGCCAAGAAAGAGAGAGCGAGAGTTCGCTCCGCAAATGCAAATCACTTGCCCTTGTCGCTTCATTTGGCCGAGTTTAAGTTTTCGTTGCATACTTATCAGATGCAAAGTGGAAGCGAGGGGCCTTGCCGCCGTGTTTACCACGAACGAGCGCTCCAAGATGTCCTTCGCCGCCAATCCTTTTCCCTCCTACAGATACATAATATATGCAGTTTGAATGGAACTTAGAGTCTTGCATTTAGAAACTTAGTTATCACGTGATTTTGGGTTGAATTTCGTGACGGGGGGGATTGTGTGATTATTGGGTCTTAAAATCAAGTTAAAAGGTAGTGGATACATTTAAAAATAATATAAACCAATTATTAAATGGTATTATTATAAATTATAAAATATATTTCTAAATATTATTATTATAATTCTCAAAAATTATTTTTGGAAAAAAAATCTAAATTTAAAAATTGTTAACTCAGCCAAAAATAAATGAAAAATATTTTTAAAATTATAAAAAATATTTTAAAGTATTATTATTGAACCAAACAATTTTTTAAAATTATTTTTGGGAAAAAACAAATTTAAAAAAATTTTCAACTCAGCCAAAATTAAAATTAAAAAATATTTAAAATTATAAAAACGTATTTTAAGATATTGTTATACTCAAAAATATTCAACCCAAAATGCACTGCAAATAAACCCAAAATATTACTTCTTTCTCCTTTAAATTCTTTTATATATGTATGTATTTTTTTGTGTACATTTTAAAGGGCATTTGTTTGTCGGAGTTTCGTTTTTCATTTCGTTTTGTACCTTTAATGGGAACCTACGGGGAGTTATTGTTTGTTGCCTTCCGCTGCACGCTTGTTGGTTTTATTACGCATTGTTGTCATCTCATTCTCAACCCCCCCACCTGCCTCACCTGTCGCCACCCATCTTTCACCTGGGCGTGTCCCTTACCTGTTCTCTGCTGCTGCTGTTACTAGTGGCCCTGCGCCCCGTGTTGTCTCTTCAAAAAAGGTAAGCAATTTTTATTGAGGTCTCGACATTAAAGTACAAAAGGGGTTAAGGTAAAAGTTCTTTGTATAAAGTTAAAAAAAATAGTTAAAAATGTTAAAAGTTGTAAAAGGTTTATAGAAAAAAATTATTAAAAATAAATTTAAAATTTAAATAAAGAGAAACTAGTAATTTTGTGTAGGTTTATTTTGTTTTAAAATATTTTTCAAATTGTTTTTGGTTTTAAATATTAATAAATATTAAAATATAAAAATAAAAAATTTTAAAAATAAAGAAAAAACCGTTTAAAAATGCTTCAAGTCTGTGAGATATAAAAAAAAATGTAATAAAAATATATTAAAAATTTAAATAAAGAGAAACTGGTAATTTTTTGTAGGTTTATTTTATTTAAAAATATTTTTCACATAGGTTTTGGGTTTAAATATTTAAATAACAGTTTAAAGTAGCTAAAGAATTTTTTAAAAAATATTTAAATACCGAATTAAAATATTGGCCGCAATTGTAAAGAGTTTACAGGAGGCAGGCGTAGCAGGACGAGAAGCTGGGGTCATAGTTCATTGCCGCCTGTCGCTTGTTTGCTTCGAAAATCTGTGCACGAGATAAAAAAAAAACAACAACGACCTGGAGAATAAGAGAAGCGGAGAAAGAGCAGGGGAGAATCGGAGCAGGGAGAATCGGAGCAGGGAGAATCGGAGCGGGGAGAAACCGGCAGAATAAAGACTAGAGACATGGGAGAATCGGTTGGGCAGCGAAATAAAGAGAATGCATTTGTCATGACCTCGAAACGGAAACAATTGAAAAAAGCTTTTCCTATCGCGACAACGACAACGAATTCGGTTTGTCGTCGTCGTCGGTTTCATGGGTCAGCGGGGGTTCCCCGATGTTATTTTTTTTGTCGGTTTGTTTTTTGTTACTTTTTTTTGTTTTTTTGTGTTTTGTCAGAGGGTCGGCCCTGTCACAGGGCACCTCAATCTCCGCCCCGACCTCTGACCCCCGCCTGGAGGCCCCTGAGCCTGTGTAACACACACCGAAGTGCAGCTGACATAGAAAAACGGCGTTTTTATGTGCAGCAACTCTCGCCTCTCTAAAAGTGTACATATATCCTTTTCCATACATATAATAAAATAAAATAGATATATATATATATATATACATATATCTGACAAAAAGGGTGGCTCAATTTTTGGCAATTGTTGCCCTAAAAATCGTTGAAGAAAAAAACCAATAAATCAAAGCCACAAAATTGGAAAATATGTTGGGTCTAAAGAGCAAGCAAAGCTTATTGAACTTTCTTCTTTTTAGGGGAAAACTAACTATATTTAAATGAAAGATATAAATATTTGTTAGGTTTTCAACTAAATCAGTGCGGAGTATACAAAATGATGAGGGGAACTGAAAGGGTTTTACCCAAAATACACTTGAAGTACACACGAAATAGGGTTTTTTTTATAAATTAAATATATAAAAAATATATATATAAAATATATAAAAAAAAAACTATATAAAAAAATATATAAAAAAACGATATAAAAAAATATATAAATAATATATAAAAAATATGTAAAAAATACACTTAAAGTTCGCTCAAAATACACCCGAAAATATAGGAAAAAACTATTAGAATGACTGAAAAATACCATAAATACACCCAGGATTTTTCTTAAATGAAAAATATATTTATTAAAAAATCTTTAAAAATTTCTAAATGAAAAACATAATAATATTAAAAAATTTTTAAAAATAAATTAGGTTATTTTTAAATACCTTATATATTTTCCAAGATTTTCTTGACATATTTATACCCTTTTGAGGATATTATAATTTTAGTCCAAAGCTTAAAAACCAATGAAAAAGTCATTTCCGACCCCATAAATCATATATATTCTTGATCAGCATTAACAGAGGAATTTTTCTAGCCTTTTTAGAAAAAATTTTTTTTTTTTATTTTAAAAAAATTTTATATGAGGTTACATCATCAAAAATATCAAAATTATCAAAAAATTAAAAAAAAAATTAAATATTTTAAAATGTTGTAGTCTGTATGTAGATATATTTATCTCAATAAAACTAATACAAAACTGTTTTCCAAAATGAAATTAACGTCTTTTTGGCTTAGTTATGATATTTTAAAAACTTTGATTTTCCATAAAATAAGACCTTAGAAAAATATCGATTTTTAAGTTTTAATCCTTTTTGTTGTATTTTTTTGTTAGTTTATTTGAAAATCATACTTTTGAAGTTATTTAATTTATTATTTTAATTAAAAATGTTTAAAAAATTAAATTAAATTAAATAAATTAAAAAGTATGATTTTCTGGGCTTCAAATAAACTAATTATTTTAATTTAAAATTATTTAAAAAATTGTATAATTAAAATAAAAATAATTTAACTAATTTTATAATTAAAATAATTTCCAAACACAAAAAAAGACCATAAAAGTATCATATAACAATTTTTATTTTAAAGCCCTAATCCTTTTTAATATATTTGATTTTAGTTAGTTTAAAGCCCATAAAATCATAATTTTTAATTTAAATAACTAATCGAAAAATATTTAGTATTTTCTTTTTATTTTGTAAACAGTTTTTTTTTGCATTTTTATTTGCTAGATTTCCCGTTAGGGACCACCCCAAAATGTGGCTCTATTACATACCGGATGTAGTATATAAGTGAGTCGACTCTCTTAGTTGCTATATGAAGTCGCCGGGCCTGTGTGTGCGTTTTTTCCATTTTCCGAACACACACACACACACACACACACACACACACATACATACACACAATGCACTAGACCATCGTCCGGTGGCAAAAACATTCAACTTACTGCCAAGAAAATTCCTTTTCCTCTCCCTTTTTCCTGCCTGCCCGTTTGTTTGGCATTGAACAAAGTAAGTCAGTTGGTGGACTGGCCAAAAGGCGCTACCTCCCCTCTACCCTCTCCACTCTCCGATCCGGCCCTGGGCCAGTGTTCCGCCTCTCTGTTCCGACTGAGATTTAAACGGGTTAGCCTCCGTCCGAGCAGGTTGACATCCAGCACGCACCGCTGACCCAGGTGGAAAATCACAGGTGGAAAAGAGGGGGAGTGGTAGTGGAGAGTGATTTAATCCTCATGCCAGGAGTCAGACGAAGGAGTCAGGCACGGAAAATAATCTTGTTTTTCAATTAGAGCCAAAGCAATTCCTATCGGTGTTTGTCCAGCGGCCATTGGGCCAAGTTACCTCGTTTCGTTCCCTTCCTTCCCTCCCTGTTTGTTGGCCAACGGAAAATGAGTTCCATTATTACTATATTAAGTGTTGTTTTTAGTTCTAGTCCAGACGGAGATTGGAGAATTAAGAGAGTTAAAAAAATAATACAAATATAAACCTGAAGGAAAAACCTATAGAGCATTTAGAGGCCCTTAAAATAATTATTTAAAAATTGTTTTCTATTAAAAATAAATTAATTTACAAAATCGGGAAATTAATTTATTAATTTGTAGAAAAGAAACAAATATTAAATTACTAAAATATAAGAATTAAGATAGTTAAAAAAATACAAAATATATAAACCCATAGAAAAAACCCTTTATTCTCTAAATAAATTTAACATTTTCTTTAAAAACATTTAAGAAATCTCTAAATAAATAAAATATAACTTCTAATTGCTCTTAATTTATAAACTTTAAAAATAAGTTTCTAATTATAAATTAAAAGCCTTTATTCTCCCTTTAAATATTTATTTAAAAATAGTTTTCCTTTAAACTAAATTCCCAGAAAAGCAATAAACTTTAGAAAACAAAATTAAAATCACAAGCTCACAGCTTAAACATCACATAATAAAAGCAAATAATCAAATAAGCAAGCTTTATTCAATTATTCATAAAACATATCATTCGATTATAGATACTTATTCATCAAATAAACCCAATTTGATTACATTCTTTGGACTTCCGTTTAAACAGAACGCTGGTGTTTGCATTTTGCAAAGTAAACAAAAGCGATATAGATGGGGTTTCAGCTTGGTTGCCAATAAAACTGCGTAGTAAGGACCTTTTTTTATGAAACAAATAACCAGAGAAGCCTTTAAGGAGTTGAAGGTTTCAACTTGAATTTAAAATTCGTAGGGTTAAGGAGTTTGTTTCATGGGAATCAGAGAAATATATATTATAAGAAATAAAAAAAAATATTTTATTAAATATTTTATTTATAAAATAAAATAAACTTAGTAAATATTAATAGTAAATAATAAATAGCTAATAAGAATTAGTTAAAATAGTTAAAATAATGAATAGTTAATAGAAAATAATAATAGTTTAATAAAAAATACTTAAGCTTTGATAAACAATTAAGCTTTTCTCACTAAGTGCACTTTGTATAATAAATATTTATACATTTATGACAAATTTCCGTTTAGGCCCTAAGCCCTATTAATGCCTCTGAGTGCCCCCAAGTGTTGTGTGTGTGTGTGTGTGTGTGTGTGTGTGTCTGTGTGTGCGTGTGAACCAGTTCTGGGGGGATCTTGAACCCATTTTGGCGCAGCTCCAACTCGAAATTAATTGCGCTCCAACTTCATTATTTTGCATGCCTGAGCATATTTGCTTTGGCGATGCATTTCCACTCCCTCTACCAGCTTTTCCAGCTCCATTTCCACTTTAAAGCCAACGCACTCCTTGGGCTTTTCCTTTCCTTTTCAGTTTTAGTTTCAGTTTCAGTTTTAGTTTTAGTTTGAGTTCCTTGGGGCCTATGGCCTGACACCATTTTGCGCATGGTCAATATTTCAAACAGATTAGAGGGGCAACAAAATGCGCCTTAATTGAATGGCTTGGGCCCGGGACTCGCATCGCAGCTGCTCCGTACAAGACATCCATATTTAATGAGCCTCCGACACGTCGCGACGCATCTCTCGCATCTCGCATCCACGTTCCACACCCATCAAAGGAGGCTGGGGAAAAGCGGCATGCCACAGGCTGCCAGGTCCTGTGTCCCGTGTCCCGTGTCCTGGCTGGCCGATGTGCCTTTCGTTTCCTTCGAGGCACGCACTTCCCATTTAACGTTTATGCGCCAAGCACTTGAGCATTCAGTTATAACGATATACGCTTTTGATACTTGCTGTTCATCGTTTATATGTATATCGATAACGGCTCTGATTTGCAGCTAAATTATTGAGTGAAACTACGCAATATGCATTTACGAAAGAGACAAAATTGGATTCGTTTTGTGGGGAAAAAGATGGATATTTTAACAAAAGCAAGTTATCGGTAAAAATCGATCGATTTCAATTTTATTAAATATTTTGTAGATTGAAAAAATTATTAAATATGTATTTGAATGTTTTGTTATTATTATTAATATAATATATTGTAAAAAAAAGTTGGTAATTCATAAGCAAATTTTAGAATCGATAAATATCGAGTTTTTTAAAAATTGTATAAAATGTTAATGTAGTTTTTAATATTAAAATATTTTTTATGTTTTTATTATTGTAAAAAAAATGTATAAATATTAAATATACCTATTTTACCATTGCATGTTATCGATCAATTTTGCATTTATTTTAAATTGATATATATCAATTAATTGTGGTTTATTTATGGTAAAAGTCACAATATTTATTACGATAATTGTTAAGAAAGATTTTTTAACTGTTTTTTTATTGTTAATATGAATGTTTACTTCGATAAAAATTAATACAGGTTATTTATAGTTTCTTTATAATTTTGATTTTTATTAATATTGATTATTTATCGTTAATCTATATTTAAAATCACAATGTTAATTTCTAACATTTATTTACACTCAGATATTACTTCTGTTATATTTTTCCTTCTCTAAAGACAATATTACCCCAAATATTACGTATACGCACATCAAGTATACGTAGTTTTGTAATTAAAAAGTACCTTTTAAAGTTTGAAAAAACTGAATCCTCAACCATTTTAAACCAACTCTAAACCCTGGAATAAATCATGTCGAAAACTAAAACTTGAAAATATGACAGTAATAGCCTTTTGCAGTTTAAAGACCCAACCGATAAGATTGTCATATTTCACATAATGCACACACAATCCAAGATGACACACAGAGAGCGCACGACCTCAATTTATTCCAATGCCAATGAATCTATAAATTTAGGATTACAAATTTATCACAACGCAGAGTCCAGGGAAAATCGTTTTTGTGAGCGATTTCATTGAGGAGTTGGCAAATGGCAATTCATATCCTGGGCATCCTGGCATCCTAGCTATCCGTAATTCGCAATTGCTGTTATCCCATAAACTGGTTGGGTCGCCTCGGGCATCGTTAGCGGCACCTTGAAGGCGTCACGCACTCAGTTACACCCGCACACACACACTCCTCACACTCTTGAACACCCACCCCTACCACCTCCCTCCTCCCTCACGCACATGTCCTGGCCGCGGCTCCTAGTTATACGTAAGCCGAAACATAAATTTCGTTAATCATTGAACTGGAAATTTAATAGCCAAGCCCAGGCACATACACACACACAGAGTATATATGGTACATGGCATACTTGTAGCCTGATGTATTAAGCGGAAGCCCTCCCATTTCCACTGCAGTTAAAGTTTCCTTCAGCAGAAATATATATATATAAAAAAAATATATATAAAGGAGAAATAATAAAATAAAGTAAAAAAAAAGGCCAGCGAACGAAAACACAGAAAATTCCATTGCACAGAGCACGTAGCAATTGCTTCGGCATGGACTCAAGTTATGAGGAAGCAAAAGGGCGGGGGTTGTTTCACTTAAAACTACGTCAAAATATATAATCAACATTTTGCCAAGAGACTTGTGCTGCTTGCTTGCTTCCTCTTAGCAGCTTTTTCCCTTTATTTTCCCTCATTTTCCCCTCCGTCCCCTCCTGTCAATGCAATTGTGCTGTTGGGCAAGTTAAAATCTCCATAATTATTTGACCGTTATTATGCGTATAATGCGAGTTGGCCCGAAAGTTGAAAGCCAAATAAAGCGGACCCCCAGGCTTAGGGGGGGGTTGCCATAACGGAACCTAAAGGAGGACACCCCCTCCAAATCCAATCCAATCCTGGCCGAGCCATAGATCAGGACCAGATAGCATCTGCACAAAAAAGGGGGCAATATCTCCGGCGGTGGAGAAGAGAGCAAAGTTTAAGCCTGGCCAGAAAAGTTTCAAGAATTATTATTATTATTTGAATTTTTATGATTATGGGAATTAGCCGAAACTATCTGCTAAATGCTTAAGCATTTGTTTTCTAAAACGGCCAGCAAAAGCAAAAGCAGTTGTTGAAATTCATTTCTGGGAAAAGTTTTAAGCTTCGAATAATTAAAATTAAAATTTATTGTGGCTATAATAAAAATAAAAACTAACAAAATAAACAATTTACAAAATAAAATATAAAACGTAAAGGAAATCATGTCGAACCTAAGCTACCTTATACACTTAAAAAAATATTTAAAATTTTAAAACCAAGTAAATCCCAAAAATAAAAATAAGAAAAAACAAATAAAACCCCAAAAATTCCGCTAAAATTCTCAGAATAATACTCCTAGAATAATACTTCTCCCTAGTTCTAGATAAAATATATATTCTGACTGCCACGCTTGATGATGGTTCCCCATAAAAGTCACGAAACAAAATTTAATTAGAGACCAAGACCTGCCTCAAGGCTTTCGGGGGTTACCAGGTCTCGTCTCTTCTTGGCCAGAAATGGCCCTTGGTTGGAACTCTGTTGCGGCGTCAAAACGCTTTAGATTCATATCCGAGCAGTAAATGGGGCCAGTGCCGCGCAGCTATTAATAATTGTATACTTAACTGCAACTGACTGCGCGAAGGATCCGGGCGAGCGTGAGGCCCACGAGAGCCGTTTCAGCTCAAGAGTTTCGATCCGATTCTACCATCGCCTCCGACGACTTGTGCCACTGGCAATTGCCAGAGGACACTGGGAGAAAGCGGGGGGTGTTTTTTTTTTTTGTTTGCTTGGTTTTATTTAAGTTAAGATATTGGTCTATTTTTTTCAAGGTGTTATTATTTTTTATTATATTTTTTTATAATATTTTTTTTTCTAATATTTTTTTTTTTATAATATTTTCTTATTATATTTTTTTTCATATATTTTTTTAAATTAAAATTTGTATTATTTTAATTATTTTATTTTATTAATATTATTATTAGCTTTACTATTATTTTTACTTTACTTTTATCGATTAAGAAATCGATATTTATTGATTAATTTTTAAAAGTAACTAAAAATCTATATTCCCAACCAAATATCCTTACAAAAACATAATATTTACATAAAAAAATTTGTCCCTGTGCACTACGCGGACACGGCTACCCGGCTAAGGACATCGAATAAGGACGGACATCGGACAGCGGCGGAGGAGCAGGCTGAAACCTGACTCCGGCAGTCAACTGGCGGACCATAAAGCGAACTGCGTTAAATCCGCCAGCCAACAATCGCCGTAGCAGGAGCTGGGAGCAGTTCTACGAGCAGCTTGTGCTGCAGTCCAAATGGCCAGGACCTGCCCCTGCTCCTGCTCCTTCTACTACTTTCTGCTTGCTCCTGCCTCTCTTCCTCCTGTTTTCATTCTTGGTCCATTGTTGCACAAAGTTTTGTGCCGAGCAGCAGCAGCAGCAGCAGCAGTCCACACCATAAATGCCAAGCACCCATTCAGCCAAGGCACTGAGCGGAAAATCTTTGCAAATAAATACCTATTTTCTGTGGCAAAGTAAGCTGAAGTAATGCCTTAGCAAGCTGTAGCATTTCTCTCAGTGTATGGCATAACGTGCACTACACCAAAAATATTATGCTTAAATTAGCCCCAAAAACTAACTGGCTAAAATATTCAGTTGTCGAAGAATTCAAAGATTAAAAGATTATTAAGACAACTTTTGGGTGAAGTTTCTTTACAAGTTGGAAACTTTAAGAGACATATTCTCTGGAGATCAAAGGAAAATAGATATACTTTTGTTGAATATAAATTTTAATAATTAAAAATGGCTTAGCAAACTAGGGTTTTTATAAGAATTGTTAAGAAAATCGAAGAATTATCAAAGAATTTAACTAGAGAAAAGATTTTTACCTTTTTTGATTAATTTCCTAAGTTTTTATTTATATTTATTTTGTGTCTTATTTTGTAGAAAAAAATATTAAAATATTAATATTAAATATCTATTTAAAAAATAAATATTAAAAAAATAAATATAAAAAAATATATATA
>VNKB01012594.1:0-22160 GCA_008042735.1 Drosophila leontia | reverse complement strand
TTATTTTTTAATTTTTAATGCCTTTTGTAAAAGTTTGCCGCATTTTTGGTTTTCTCGTTCTTTTTTTGGTTTTTTTTTTGGCTTTTTTTTTTTGCCTTTTTAACGATTCAACTTTTGTTGGCTTTGGCCTGGCGTGGCCGATTTTCTTTTTAATTTGGCATGGCCAGTGAAATTTATGAAATCTCGCACAGTTGCCGATAACAGTCGAGTGCCTGCCGGTGGCTTTTGGAATGGTTATGGGAATGGGGGCCTTCGGAATCAGTATCAGAATCAGAGCAAAAATGCCTGACCAAAAATATCTTGCGGTGGTTCTATGTGCTCTTGGGCCAGCTCATTGCCTTGCATTTCTATGCACCAACTGGTAATTAATTTTCACTGAAGAACACTGAGAGAAAAGCCAAGGATTTATGGGTGAAATATATATATATTTTAATTTGGTATAGAATATAAGTATAAAATATATATTTAGAAAATATATAAAAAATTAGAGAGCAAAGGAATCCACTTTAAATGAATTTAATTTTAAAAGATTACCCTTTTGGCCTAGTGTTCTTACACACACTGGGCCAGTGAGTAGTATATACCAAGGAGTGGAGATGCCAACGGGGAATAGGGGATGGTTCACTGGGGATGTAACTGGAAATGGGAGGCCTGGGAGGTGCACTCTACCCTGTCCAGTGTGGCGCCTCATGCAGCAGCGCACTTTATCAATTTTATGTCGACTATAATTGCATTAAATTGAGTTGCTGCGAGCTGGGAGCTGCTGGTCCAGGTCCTGGCTGCTGGCTGCTGGCTGCTGGCTCCTGCTCCTGTGCGATAGGAGAGCTCTGCATATATTTACATGGCCATATTAAAAAGTTGCCTGCAAATGAAGTTATTGTTTAAAACGAACGCCGTGATAAGCCGAAGACATACCCTGTAAGTGGCTGAATGGCATTAAAGCTGGCTTAAAGAACGCGTTGCCAGGACTCGTCAGGAAATGAAATTATCGATTTCCCAGAGACAGAGAAGGGGAGAGAGAGAGGAGAGAGACGAGAGACAGGCACATGACACCGCATGAAAATCTGACAAGCGACGAGGAAATAAGAAATTGAAAGCCTCGACTTGCTTGAGCACCTCCATCACACACACACACACACACACACACACATACTCACAGCCAGGGTCCTGTCCTGTGCTGATCCTTAACTGATTCCGCCTTGGCCGGGCAAGAGGCGTGGCGCACACATCAAATGACAAACGAGTTGCCGCTGCATTATTGAATTAAACGCGAAGGCGACGCACATCCCATATCCTCCACATCCTGGCACAAGGATGTCCCGTGTATCTTTATCTCGCAGTGCACGCATCTATGTGTATAGTTAATGAGCAAGGCGGACTGGCAATTTATTGGCCCATTGTATTTGGCCAAGGGCCAGGATGAAGGAGAATTATTGGGAGAAGGATGCCTGTGCACTTGGCAAAAAAATATTCTTTCACTTTAAGAAATGTTTCAATTTTAAGTGGAAACTAGAAAATATCTGCCAGTTAGTATCTCTTAAAAGAGAAATACTGTATAGCTTTAACTTCAACTGAAACTAGAAAACCTGCAACCTGTTTTCCGCAGTGTTAATGGCCATCGTTGGCCATCGAATTAGGACGCTCTGGTCCCCCCCCTTTTCCGCAGGCCAGCAGCAAGAGCAGCAGTTGCTTTGACTAATTTGCGCCTGATAACTGGGCCAGCGGCCGATTGCGGCCCGTATTCAAATGAATTTGCCTCGTCCTCGTGCTCGTCCTGGTCGTGAAGCGGCGTCATAACGGTCTATTTAATTGTAGCCAACATACACAGGGGCAGACGGAGGCTTTCGTCTTTCGGCTTTCGTATTTGTAGCCATCTAATGAAGTTGCCCACATTGAAGGAGAATATACAAAAAAAAAAAAAAAAAAAAAAAGAGGGAAAAAAGAAACAAAAATGGAAACAGAAACAGCAAGGAGCCGAGGAGCCGAGAAGGAGCTAAGGCTGAACCGGAGCCACAGACGAGGCCGAGGCCAGGCTGGAAAAGACGGTCGGTCTAGGCCAACAGCAGTTGCCTAGGACCCTCATTTATTTTCACTTTAATCAAAGTGTATGGCAACGAGGCAACAACGATGACGGAGCAGCAATGTCCGCAGATGCTTGATGCTGGATGCTGGGATGCTGGGATGCTCAGGGGGGTGGCAGGACGGCAGGACGGCAGGGGGAAAATAAGGGTGGCAGATGATGGAGGATGCTGAACAAATTTGGCTTGGCATGCCCAAAAGAATTCTAAAGCGTAAAATAACAAAGACTCAACGAGCGTTGGGCCGAAACCAAAGGCGTAGGCGATGCCTGGGTGTGGAAGGGGGATGCAGACTAAACGGAGGGGCAAACAGGAGCAAAGAAGAAGGAATAGTAGTTGTGTTTTAATGCCAGGCACCGGGCTACACGTTATCCTTTTCAGGCTGGAAACAAAAGCAAAAACCAACACAGAGATTGGACCACCGCTCGCGCGCTGCCTTGGCTCCTCTTGCACGTCCGCTAAATGGAAAAAGTAAGCTAATTAGTTAATGAAAGATATTTTCCTTTGTTCGAGAGCCGCCGCAGAACGTCCTGCAGGACACTGCTGTCACACTGAGCGAAATGTGGCCAACATAGATATGAAAATTCATTTTTACCTGCGATTGTCTTTCTCAGAATTAAATTTACAGAATTAATAAGATCCTTAGACTACAAATTAAAATTAAAATATCAGGTCAGAGTTCAAGAATTTTGGTTGGAAAATCCTATAGAAAAATCATTTAAATTAAAGGGTATTTCTCCCTCTCTCTCTCTTGCTCAGACTTTGAATGGTAATTAACTTTTGCTTAAAATTAAAATTGCAAAAAGGGTAAAGTGAGGAAAAGTGTGGCGGAAAAATGGTATTCGGAAAATCGGAGGTCCGCAGCAGTTACCCGTGTGTAGGAGCCGTAGGCATCTGTAATATATGTAAAGTGCAGACCCCTGGCATATTCACCCCCCTCTCTTGGGAGCAGGCATCTGCCTTTGTTTGGCAATTTCGACCCGTTCGCTGCTCATTTTCAGCTTTCTTTCTTCTCTTGCCACTTTCTTTGTGCCCCACTGCATAATTCTCCCAGCCAGGACCTCTCTCCCTCCTCCCTCCCCTTTTTGGGGGATGGAGGAACAGGGACGAGAGCCCGTGTCCAGCACTTTGTTGCGCTTTCTGGTCCGTGGTCAGCGGCCCGTGAGCTCGGTGCCCTTTTGTAATGCAAAATTGTTTTGCTTGAATAAATCATAAGCTTAAAGCGGCCGCGGGCGAGTTTAAAGTCAGTTGCCAGTTGTACCTTTTGGTTTGTAACTACCACTCCCCAACCTGTTTCAGGATATTCCTTAGAGATTATTTTCAGCATTAAATTTCTAGAAATTATCAGGTGGAAATTTAAATGTAATAAATTGTGACATTTTTAATTACAAATAATTACTCTTAAATAATAACTAAGAATTAAGTAGCTCAGAGAGCAAAGAAAACTAATATTTCTCATTGTCCAATTTGGTGGCCAAGTCAAATTGGATCCCCGCCTGCTGAAATCCCAAATCCTTGGGGCTCCTGTCCATGAAATCCTTAAGCCGGAAGCCCCTTCCGTGCGAGTCATAATCCCATACTGACTGCCTAATCTCTTCTTTCGCCTGCCAAGTGTCCCCATCCGGACTCTGTTATCCTTTTCTGCTGAGATTGCTGGGCGGCGTTGGTTTTTCCTAGGCCATTTCCCAGTTGCCTGTGTATTTTTCTTTTTTTTTTTTTTTTTTTGACTCACTCCTTCTGGTCAATTTAGACGCACTTTACTTTTTCTGCATCAAAAGGGAAAATCATTGGGGAGAAAGGAATAACAGGACATGACAGCCTCCTGCCGGGCCCCACAGAAAATTGAGCGTGCAATTTGGCTTTTCTTTTCAATAATTTTCCATTAGACAAGAATACGGGCAGCGCGAGCAAAAAAAAAAGCACAATAAAAAGGCGAAAAGCGGGGGGAAAAATCGAATGCGTTGGCACAAAAAAGGGGCAACCATTGGCCAGACCAGGCCAGGCCAGGCAAGACTGTGTAAATGGCGATAAGAGGATGTGGGGTGGAGGACTGGCACACCACACACACACACACACAGACACACCTCAGGGCGTGTATAAATATAGTCAGGATGCGAACGACGACGACGACGGCCACGACGACGACACTTCTGGTTCAGTGAAGCATAAGAAATTCTCGAATGAATCGCTCTGTTGACGCTTGAGTAGACTTGAAGCGATAAGCGGTTTTTGTCCCATATACAAAAATATATCTAGTCGCGATTTCCTTTGTCAGCCGGGCTCCCCCTTCTCCCCATACCATCTGGTGCAGTCATTCAAACAATAACTTTAAGCCGGGAATTTCCGATTTGCTTGGCCAAATTCAAAATCATTCAGCGGCCCTGAAAGGGGTGCTAATGGGTGTGTTTTTTTTTTTTAGCACCTTTAACCCGCCGGAATCGAATAAATTTAGGAACCATTTCTGGGTTAACTCTGGGGTTAAATATAAATAATATTTTCACATACGTAGGGCCAACATTGGTTATTATTTTAAGCCTAGTAAGAAGTATTTTAGGCTTCTTTATGCCTTGAGCAATTAATTTTCATCGATTTCTGGTTTAACTCTTGGGTTTAATATACAAAATATATTATATTCCCACAAAACATAGCTTTCTTGATAAATTTTGCCTTGTGGCTAGGTTTTTTTTTAAATCAAAATTTAATATTTAAAGTTCTTGGAACACTGAAACCCGCCCTAGAGCACCTTAAAATCTGTGTGTGACCCTGGTGAATGAACCTCTAAATGGTCTTGGCTCATGAATATTTACAGGGTTTTCGCCGGCAGCAAAGGTGCTACTTACTAGAAGCAGCCCACTGGGCGTTTACGTGATGTGGAGATAGCTCATACGCCGCGTTGCCAGGCGTATTCAGTTGCCCAAACCTAGAGCCTTGAGCCTGGAGCTTTGAGCCTTGAGCCTTGAACCCGACAACGTCTGGCCTAATGGAATTAATCAAATGTCATGCTGATGTCGCACAAATGTAAAAAGTTCTACTCGCCCCCCGCCGCCGCCAGTCGCTGTGCCATGTCGCAGTTGCTCCTGTTCCTGTTCATTGGCACTCTGGTGTCAGATGTTTAAAGTTTCGGACAGCGGAGCTGCCGCATAACTAGTTAACAAGCAGTTGCCGCAGGCGGCAAGAGGACGATACACGACCAGGACCTGGACGTGGACGTGGATGTGGATGTGAATGTAGACCATCGCACATCAAATTGTTTATCTTGGGCAGGCGCGCAGCATCTGTTTTGTCCCGCAGGCGACATATGGGCATGGGCAGGATCCGTTTTTGGTGTCGTGATTCCTTTCGCCCTCGGGGGGTGCCATGTGTGTGTGTGTGTCCGTGTTGGAGCTAAATCTGAAACCAATTTGCTTAGCGCCCCCGTTCCATACCTCGGCAGCGATTGCCACTCAATTTGAATTACGGCCACGGGTCAAAGTTATGCTAGACGAGATGCTAGATATCGCGGGAACTGCGTGACATGTCCTGGCATATCAAGAGATTGCTCCTTATTTATTTATTTATTTGTGCTGCCTTTTGGTATTATTAATAAACAGTAATATCTGGTGAGAATGGATATAGAGAAAAGGTTAGTTTACGCTACATCTCCTCCTTCTTTTTGTTATAACTTCCTGCGAAAAAGGACTCGAAACTTTAAATGAGCCGCAGTGCAGAAACTAAAATTGTAATTGTAATGTAAGGCAGGTCCCTGGGAGCAGGGGCATCCGCATTCCCATGGCATGTGTGTGAGTGTGGCCTTACCTTACCTCCTGCCTGGCCGGGGCACCTCCCAGACCAGCGTAAAAATGCCGCTGACAAACTTTCACCTCCCCTGATCCCTGATCCCTGGCCCTAGCCCCACCATGCGACTCTCAACGATGGCGTTGAAAATAATTACACTTGCTGATTTATTGAGTGTCGTGTGGTGCGACGGCGGGGGCATGGAGAAGCGGTAGGAGCTGGAGGAGGAAGTGCCTTGCCACTGGCCGGATGTTGTTAATGAGGCACGACATTGGCTGGGATTGCTCGGATTGGATTGCACTGGCCACGTCATATTATAAGCGCCCCCAAGGTTGAGTGGGGTCAAGTGATTAGACCCACTCCCCGGGCTGGCAGTGAGTAATTGTGTGGGGCGCAGCCTTACAAAATCGATGCGGAATGCAGTCTATTAAATCCTGAGAAAGTCCTGGAAACTCAAGGAATAAGCGAGGTAATTAAACATTTCCTTTAAAAACCGGAAAAAAAAACCTCCAGGTAAGAGATTCCCACGATTTGCGGCTAGTTTCCGTGATGTGTGGCAGCCATGATTGGTGTACGTACCTAATAGGCCAGACAATCTACCAACACCCAGACAGATCCGGCTCCATCTCTCCATCTCCGACTCTGCTTTATGGTCGCGTGCGGCTGGCGCATATCCAAAGGCATCGCTCAGGCGAAAGTGAAATTAATTACTCGACTTTGACTGGGCTGCAAGTTGGACTCAGAGCTTCGCCTCGCTTGAGCTGGCGTAATTAATGAAAAAGCAAACCGGGTCTAAGCTCACGTACTCACTGCGGCACTGCGCCACTCCGATGACCTACGTCTTACCCAGTGTCCCTGGTAGTGTGCCCAAAAATTTGATTAGTGCCAAGAGCCAGCTAGCCAGCCGCAGAATCTCGCGGAGATCGGAGCTGGATCCGATTACTTTGGACCCTCTTACAGCCACTTTCCTCTCATTAGGCTACAACGAGCCATCTTTTAATTATGGGCCAGCGACTCGGGCGGCTTTAATCAGCGTCAATTGGCAAATACAAAAGCGGAAATTGCGAAAATGTGTAAGAGCAAGAAGGCAGGACGAAAGGATTTAGCAGAGAATGGAGAAAAGAGAAGAGGAGCAGAGGAGCAGAGGAGGGGCCAAAGTGGAACACAAAAACCTTTTGCTAATTTAATTAAATTACACAATTTTCGCTGTCGCTTTTTGTAGAATAATTGGCAATAAATTGATTAAAGAGTTAATTAAACATGCGGCAATGCCCTGATACGGGGGCGTGGCATTGGGCGGGGGAGGGATTCGATAGATAATTGCATTGGCACAAAGTGGGGGCGGGGAAATGTGGGTGTGTCCCCGGTTGTCTGGTAGTGTGTAAACGGATTTAAAACGCAATCGCCTCTGAGGCTGTGACCTCGATGGGGTTAATTTATCAGCGATTTCGATGAATTCTAAGGGGTTTCTTTGGAAAAATATAGAGTTTCAATCATTTTAATATAAATTTAATTCTGTATACAATTTTAGTTTTATAAATAATTTATTTAAATTTATTTTGAATTTTTTTGATAAATCATAAAATTCTCCCCTCTCTTTTGCAGGCAAGGGAAACATGCCGCTGGCGTTGAAGACGTTGCAGCTAGCGTCCGGCGCCACGCCCCCGCCCCACTAGAGGTTGAGCCCTTACCCAACAATTGGCAAGGGCAAGGCAACGGCAGCATGGTCACAACGGCGGCAGCAACCACTTCCACCTCCACATCGACGGCAGCCACAGCCGCCGGAGCCCCGTGGAGGAGGATGCACCACCTGCTGCTGAATAGTAGCTCAGAGACTGGGCAGGTGGGCGGGGAGCCGGCGGCGGGCGTTGGGAGCCCCACGACGCCACCCGGCTACCTGCCGCTGTACGAGGACGTGGCAGAGGCGGAGGCGGAGGATGCCGGCTATGCGCTGATCGACGACATTAGCGAGTGGCTGCTGAGCTCGGCGGGCGTGGGAGTGAGCCCAGATGAGGACACGGACACGGCGGGAGCGGAGAATAGTACGGCGGCAGCCAACGACACCTTGGGCTGGTTGGGTCTCGATCTGGGCGAGGTGCTCAACAGCACGCTACCGAGCAGTCGGAGCAACGTCAGCTTTGTGCCGGCGGAGGCGGAGACGGAGGCTGCCACAACGGAGCCAGACTTGGAGACGGAAACGGAGGCGGAGCCCAGGGGGCGGTACGCTCTGCGCAGCTTTGTGGAGCAGCAGCTGGAGAGCGGGATTGGAGGCGCGGCTGCTGGCGGCGGTGGCGATGCTGGCATCGCTTTGATCGACAGCGGGGAGGAGGCGGCGCTGGACAATGTGGCGGACGCGGAGACGGACTACGGCCTGCTTGGTGGCTTTGGCGATGCAGAGCTGCTCCAGCGGACGGCAACGGCGGCGCGAGAAACGCTGCACAATCGGACGGCGTCCGTTAGCCACGGTTACGACGGCGGCGGCGGAATTGTAGCGGGACTGGGAGGAGGAGCGGGAGCGGGAGCGGGAGCAGGAGTAGGAGCGACGGGCGCCGGAGGAGGCGGCGGAACGGGAGGCAGCACCTTCATGCTGCTGCTAGAGAACTTTAACGATTATTTTCCTAACTACAATGGTAGCACGGTTTCGGGAACAACCACTGCCGCCTCGGGCATGGTGGCCACCGCCTCCTCATCCTCCTCCGGCAGCGTCGGCGTGGGCGGCCTCCTGATCGAGCAGAATCTGACGGGGCTGTATCTCGACGGCTATCGGCTGAACTGCACCAACGAGACGCTCAATCTGACGGATTCCTGCGCAGACATGCGAGTGGGTGAGTATTCCTTCTGCTCTCCTCCTGGTCATAACCAGATGGTAAGACATCTTCTTGTGTGCCTTTTTTTACAGTGGACCACAACTACTGGGCGCTCATCCTTATACTGTTCCCCATCCTGACCCTCTTTGGCAACATCCTGGTCATCCTGTCCGTGTGCCGCGAGCGCTCGCTGCAAACGGTCACGAATTATTTTATAGTCTCGTTGGCCATTGCCGATCTCCTGGTGGCTGTGGTCGTGATGCCATTTGCTGTATATTTTCTGGTAAGTGGCCCTCAACTATATATACTCTACCATATATATAAGGATTCGTGGTGCCGAAATCAAAATGGCCAAATGCAAAATTGCCCGCCATTTGCGTTTAATTTTATCAAGTGTTGGGTCATACAATAAATAAACACGCTCATAAATAACCAAACAGGAGGGAGTGGGACACCCAAGTCCTGCCGAAATGCGAAATAGGGGGAGGGTCAAGGCCAGAAGGGGGCGTGGCTTTTTACTAAATTGCGGCCATTCAAGCAATAACATTCAATTTTTGGCGCTGCCAGCATATAAATCAATGTGTGCGGTGCGAAATCGAAGGAGAGCGACTTAAGCAAAAAACACTGCAAGAAAAATAACTTTGTAGGCATAAAAAACTCTCAAAACTCTTAAGATATTATAAATAAATAAATGAAAATTAACTTGAACAAGTTACAAGACCTAAAAAAACACTTAAAACCCTTAAGAAATAATCAATAAATAAGTGAAAAATAAATGAATCATTAGATAATTGATGGAAAACTGAATCTTTTAAGTCCAAAAAGCACACCTAATAATGTAATTGCCTGTTTTACCCTACTCATTCAGGCTCTAACATTAAAAATTAAACACTTTACGTGTCCAAGCCACTCGATTATTTGTATTTCTTCGCCTGTAAGTGTAAGTTACAAGGAGACAGACACAGTTTGTGGGACTCTCCCCAGGACTCCTTTCGACTCGAACTGCTGTGCTGTCTTGGACTGGTGCCTTTGACTTAAGCCGACGTAGTAGCTGTCATTCCCTATGATTGATTGTTCGATTGACTGACTGACTGACTGACTGACAGACTGCCTCCCTGGCCCAGTCCCGCTGGGGGTTGACTTCTGACTGACTGGCTGGACTCTGCTCCACCAACTGACTGACTGACTGACAGATTGATGGAAGGCGCCTCAGCGATCCGGGCCTTGTCCACTCTTGGGGTCTCATCAGCATGCGGATTGCGGTCCTCTCTCTCTCTCCTCTCCCTCTTGGCTTTGCTAGTTAAATGCTGGATCCTGGAGCTGGAACCGGGATGAGCTATGTCAGATTGTGCTTTAAAAGTCATAATGCGTCAGAACTGCCACAATTAATTGCATGTTTATTTAAAGCAAAAAAAAAAAATTGCAATTACAACTGTCGGGCGTTATTAAAATTCTTGGAAGTCTGAAAATAAAATTAACAACAGTGACAGGGGGTGGTGTTGTACAGCCCAATGTCATTTAACAATAACAAATGTGCAACTTGTCACAAGAAACTCCCTGTCGGCATAATTGAATGTTTGTTTAACACAAATTTATTTGCGCTTCTCTTTGGCAAATAATAAATTGCAAAAAAAAAAACAAATAAATAAACAAGAAAGAAGTTGAAGTTAAACAAGCTGAAGTTTGTATATTCTTTGTTTACATTTGTTAAAACTATATATTTGTTGCTTATTTTTTCTTAGATTTCCTATATAAAAACAGTAATTAATAATTAATAATTCGATATTAATAGATTCAATTTTAATTTATTAAAAAAGTAATTTATAATAAAAAAAAACGATAAATATTAAAATAAAAAAATATGCATAGACTTGGGCTCGTCCGGGAGTTGAACCCGGGACCTCTCGCACCCGAAGCGAGAATCATACCCCTAGACCAACGAGCCGCTTGAAGGAGGGGCCGTTCAGTGGGTGGTAAAAGGAAATAGAGCGAGACAGAGAGAGAGAGAGAAAGACTAGGCTTGGGATGGCTAATGTCTTCTGTTATTTGCCAAGTCCTATTTGCCTCCTTTTTTTTTTTTTGGCTTGTTCTGTCTAGGATCCAGTTAGAGCCACTGGAAGGCCGAAGGGCGAAGTGCAAATCGAAGCGGATTAAGTGTCGTTTGCGTATTACCAGCAAATTAACGGTCGGCCGCCTGCTGTGGCTTGTTTCTTGTTGTTTTGCACACACACACACACACATGGCAAATTAACCTGTCATTAAATGCATCAGTCCGGTGTGCCTCCGTGTGAGTGTCAGGTGTTAACTACGCACACCCACCTGCTGTCAGCCGTAGGTGTAGTGTATGTGTTTCATAATAAAGCGACTTTGATTTCGAGCCAGCTGCGGTTCGTTGCTCTCTCTTTCTATCTGGAGGAGATCCCTCTACCCGTCTCTCTCTAATTCGAGAATCTACAAGCTTTCTGCACTTGAAAAAAAGAGAAACAAGTTGAGATTAGAAAGATGAACTATAATTTATTTTATAATTATACAAATTATAAATAAATTTCAAATAATATTGTGTAGACTTTACAATATTTTATATATTTTCTAAAATAAAAATAATATATAATATAATATATTCTTGACATTATATAAATATTTCTTTTTAAGGCCTTATATTGGTAGCCTTATTTTACACCCCCCTTTCTGGCTCTCCGATAGTTTTCCCATTTGCATTGTTGTTCCTACTCGTCACCCATATTCGTGATCGCGAGGGACAAAGGGAAATCCCCTCCCCCGGACAAGTCCACGTACGTACGTATTATGCGACTCAAGTCCACGGGAATTTCCAAGGGACATACCGCACACACACTCTCATCCGTACAAACACACAAATGAAAATTGATTTAGTTAAGAGGATTTGCGTCAACAACAGCACAATAAGTGGGCAGTAACACGGTCCAGTCCGAGGACGAGCTCGAGGAAATGGGAAATGCGAGGAGGAGTGGTGCCTGCGATGGGAGGGATGCTGTAGGTAGGGTGGGTTGCATGGGATGAAGGTGAGGAAGATTGGGAGGCGGGTCCCCGATACCCATGCTCTTTGTGTGCGCGCTGGCATTTGTGCCGGATAGCACTTAACTCATAAAAATGTGCGGAGCAAAGGTTGAGGTATGACCCACCACCACCCACTCCGCTCCTCGAAGGGGGCGAAGCAACAAGAGAGCCCGAGGGCGGAACGAACGAGATGCCAACAATGGAGAATTATTGCTTATGACACAAGCTAACAGACAAACAAGCACGGAAAAGGGAGGGAGGAGGCTCTGGGCCAGTTCTGCTGTCAGCGATGGGCGTGGCAAGGCACACACACACACACACACGCGACTACACGTTACTCATACGCCGTGTGGCACGTCATGTCGGAGGCCGCTGCCCTTCGCCGATGCTGATGCTGATGCTGATGTTGTTTGGGAACATGGCTCGTTTTAACTCGCGGCTAAAATAAATACACAAACATGTTAGCTAGTCCCTTTTCCCCCCCGTCAGCCAGCCAGCCAGTAGGTGTGGGAGGGTGTCACTGGGTGTCGATGTGTATGTGTGTGTGTGTAGGCCAGTGCTTTTCTATTTTAAGTGGTTGTATATGTCAGTTGAAAGCTTTTGTTGACATTCAAGTGGTCATTGAAAGTGTAAAAGCGTGCACACTGGACTGAATGGCCGAGGCAACAGTGAGGGTGAGGGACTGAGAGGGGGCTCAGAGAAGGGGCTCTGTGTGGCCAAGAGAAGTTGTGCACTGTGACAAAAATATATAGGAGATAGATTAAAGGGAATACCAAATACATTTTAAGGAAATCAATTTCTTTGAGAAATTTATTTTTCAAAAATTCGACTTTGCATCCTTTTTCCTTTTTACTTGAAATCCAGAAAAAGTATTTTAATGGTTGGGTTACTAGACTTTTGTTGCTGTGCATAATCCCAGTAAGCTGGCGTAGCCCTAGCCTGCGTGCTTGCTCCATGTCCAGGGCCCTAATCTTATCAGAATTGTGTTTGCTCTCTGTCTGGGAATGGAGGAATCTCTCTCTTCCTTCTATTTCCACTTTCTTTTTCCAGCTCTCTCTCTCTATCGTGTTTTTGTGCCACTGTTAATTGCTTTTGTATGCAGCTTGACCATCGCTTTCGAGCTGACTTTTGCAGGGGAATGGAGCCTGTGAGCCTGACTGAGAGGATCAAGGCAATGCCTCGTACAGTTTTGGTAGGTAATGCCCTGCTTATGTTGGGGGCTCCAAAATTGCAGACTCAAATTTAAAAACCTCTTTAAAATGCCTTATTTTCTGTGGAAATATCCTTTTTATTAAAGGCTTTGTCCTGGCTGCTGCCTCGGTGGTACTGTGAAATTTATTTCGCTGGCCATCATGGCGTATGAGCGATGTGAAGTGCTGGGAAAATAGCCTTAAATGGCAATTGTCAATCGTTCAAGCCTGCAGTCACTCTTCTTTCCACTCGTGGCCCTGCTGCTTCCTTTACCCACTTGAGGAGTTCGTAAAGAGCCAACAGAAATTGCCATAAATTCATGGCAAAAAAAAAAAAATAAATAAATAAATAATCTGATTAATGTACACACACACACACACTGGGCCACTCTCGGTCACTAGAGCCACTCGATTCAAGCCCACCAAAGGAATGGTCTTGGACCCGCTTCCGGCTAGAGAGTGAAAAAGAGAGAGAGAGAGAGAGAGAGAGAGAGAGGGATGGCGGAGCCGGATATGCGGCGGCGATAACGGCACTTAATCAGCATTTGACGCAGCAGCAGGCTCTTTGGGAAAAGGAAAAGCTCTGCCTCCCGCCCTAGTCCCCACTTGCAAATAATCATATTTTGTGCGAGTCCTAAAAATAGAGTTGTGCCAGTGACAGGCCAAGTGTCGTCAACCTCTCTGACTCTCAGCCGTGGAGCCATGTTTCAGTGAAGCCCCAGAGGACCAGACTGCTTTTGGGATATCGAAGGGAGGGGGGCACCAGGGATTTGCGTCAGTGCATGTACTGGTAATGGCAGTTCATTGTGAAAAATGTATTTGGCTAATTCTGAAAATTGTTAAAATCTCTATATCCTTATGATTCGATCCTTTGGCTTTGAATTTCCCCAACAAACAAGCGTCAGGTGTCAGGAAAAAAGGGGAAAACAGGTAACTGGAAAAATTCGCAACTGCTGCAACTTTAAACTCGCCCGCAATGATTCTCGGAATTCGCTGGAATGTGCGGCATGCAGGTGGGGAGGAATGTCGGGGGCAAAACATTTATCACTCCAGGGGCAAAAATAGAACTACAAACAGGCTGGCAGAGGGCATGGTCCACTCACCTGCCAAACTACACAAAAACTGTTTCCATGTGGCAGGCAATAAAAAGAGTTTTCCCCCACCGAGTTGTTCCCGAGGCAGGATAAAGGACGCAGTACTGGGCGTAAAGTTTTTTAATTTTAATGGCCATTTAAAAGGTTGCAGGCAAATGCTTGGCCTGGCCCAAGTGCCGCTTGATGGAGTGAGTATAAAGGAAGGCGGCTCATTACTGTCCGGAGGACCCTGTGTCCTAGTCCCTCAAAAGCCAGAGCCAGAGACGAAGCCAGAGCCTCTGCATTCCCGGCAGCCACTTGAACGGCAAATAGAGAGTGGTCGGTTGGCGGCGATGCTGCCAAAGTGCCTGCAAGTGGCTAAGCAAACAGGCTGCAGCAAAAGCCAGCTGCAAACACCCAAAAAGCGAAGCGAGGTCCTGGTGATGTACCCTAGCTGATGGCGATATATTGCACGATCCTTTTACAGGGAAGATTTAGAATTGAGATATAAATAAGGGTAATATCTTATATACAAGATTCAGTTATATTCTCTTTCTTAAAATAACTTTAAACAATTATAATTATCATTGATTGTTGACTATCGCTTTTAAAGTCCCTGCCATCCCTATCCTGGGTATTTATGTGATGCCTGCTGACTACAGGACTACAGGACAACAGACTGCCGAGTGCTGAGTGCTGAGTGCAGACTGCAGTGACCTGACCCCCAGTCAACCTCCTTCGGGGCCAGCAGCAGCAACAAATTGTTGACTAAGCCAACTTGAAAGCAGGCAGGCGCTTTGTTCACAGCACTCTGCTGCGGTTAGTGTTAGTGTGTGTAGGGTGTATGTATGGGGTGTTTCATATAAATCCCTGTCAGGCAGCGAACCACACTGAACCGCAGGCCGCACATCAATTCAAATAAATAATCCAACAGCATGAAATTGGCCGCCGGCGGAAAGTTTTCACCAGATGAGAGGATGAGCGGATGGATGGGGTTTTTGGCCCTTTCGCTAAATGGTTGCTATCAAAAAATATGGCCTGCAATCTTCTCCAGCTTTAGCCCCGGCTGCTGTCCTTCCTGTCGGTGGCTCCTTCCCTGCCCCTGCCGCCATCGCCGGCCACGCATGCGAGTTAAAGCGCGCACTTCCGGCTCCGGTTGCGGGAACACCACGGACCGCAGCTTTCGGTTTCTGGTCGCATTTTCCTTTTCCATTTTTCCCCCTCTTTTCTGGTTCCCCCTAGCCATCCTCTTGCCACACGCGCAGCTTGAATAATTAACACAGATTTTGATTTGGCCAAAAAAATAACCCCTCGCCTCGATCCCAGTCCCCATCTCAGGCAAAAGATTCAATCAGCAAGGAGCGAAACCCACTTTGCCGGATGTTGCTGGAGCAAAAAATATTATATTACCATTTCCATGCAGATGGCTATATAAATATCCAATATCCAGGCCCAAAAATATGTCGCCTTGGGGGTAGAGGCGAGGCCTGGAAAAGTCATCACAAAATAAAATTTCCCTCGACGCTAATGACAACTAATTTGTTGGGGGCTGAAAATAAGGAGCTGGGAAAATCTCGAGTGAGCACACACACATGTGTACGTAATATATATATATATATATATGTATATACATATATTTGTATGTATAAATAAGCATCATCTTGGTCTTTTGGGGGCAAGTCCGAGGCTATTAAAAATGGCGCACAAAAACGTTAAAATTGTTACGACAATGACAATGGCTGCAGAGCAAGCGAGAGGGAAGAGCCCGCACACACACACACACAGACACTCACACACACAAAGACACGCATATACCCAGGGCAGACAATAAACTTAATAAATAAGTCAATTAATTGCCCTGTGCTCCTGATAGGGCCAAGACCAGGAGCAACAGCATCAAGTGGCAGTCACTTGGCCAAGAGCTGAAGCCTCCCACTGGCCCCCACTTTGCCCCACATTTTCCCCAGTGTATATATATACATATATATGTGCTGTGTGTGTGTGCGTCTATTACGGCAGCCAGTTCAATTAACTTTGTCTGTCGGCGTGGCGTACAAAAATGTATGCGAAACTCGTTTAATAGTCGCCAGCTCCTGCTCCTGCTCCTTGGCTTTGACACTGCCTTCTCCTGCTCCAGCTGCTCCTTGCTGCTCCTTGCTGTATTGCCGTGTTGCCCTGGTAACGGTAACTTTATTACCAACGCTGCAAAATGGTCTACGGCTGCTGCACTACACTGGGCGAAATCTGAAAGCCATAAATTAAAAACAAAGCTGGATTCTAGAGAGTGTAAGAAGAGGGTTGAAGCAAGCTTAAATATAATATTTCTTATAAAATATTATTAATATTTTTTTACAGCAAAAATAAAGTACAAAATAATCCTTAATAAATATGAATAATTATGGAAAATTTTATAGAAAAATATTTATTTATTTATTTACATTCTGTTTGCTTAAATATAGAAAAATATATAAATACATTTTAGTTCATAAATACACTTTAAATCCTAAAAAAAATTAGCATTCAAGGGATATTAATATTAAAAAAAATTATTTATAATTATTAAATAATGTTTTTCTATGTATTAGCCCCTTTTTTCTTGCTCTGTACCCCTTTTAGTAAGGCGTGTTTTTCAATTGCATCTGGCAAGTGTCGAGTTTTCAGGACCTGTTCCCTGTAATTTATTGTGCCGTTGCCCTGCTGCAGCTCCTGGCTGCAGCTCTGGCTCCTGGCTCCTGGCTCCTGGCTCCAGCTCCTTGTCGCACTTTATGTACATGAAATATTAAAGGGAAATGGCTGCCAGCCGCGACTGCAGCATTTGGCGACATAAACAAATTATTTGATGACTTTTACGCGCCTTGCGTCCTTGCCGTTCTTTTTTTTCGGTAGGATTCTCGCTGGGTTGCAAGCCCTGGCCACTAAGTAAACTTTTATGGCAGCCATAAAATAGGCAAAAAGGGGCGAACACCCACAAATACACACGTGTGTGTGTGTGTGTATTATAGGATGTGGCATAAAACCAAAGACCATGAGTAAGGAGCAGCAGGATCAGCGAAAGATGGCCGGGGCAATCCTTAGCAGCATATTTTGTTTTTTTTTTTTCTCTGCAACCGCTGTGACATTTTTATGCTAAGCAGTCGCCAAATTATGAAAATTCATAAAAAGCCAAATGTTATGGCATACTTCCAGACAGAGATAGATGCAGCCACGCATAGAGATAGCTTTGGGCCAGGCTAAGGCTCCCAGGCTCCCAGGCTCTCGGCAGCTTTGCCAATTTGAGCTGCTGCCTTTGGCCCGCTTTCCTCGGCTTTATCGCTTTCCAACTAAACTCGTTGGCGCTGAGACTCGTTTATCATTGCGAAACAACAACAACGACTACAGCTGACAAGGCTGGGAAGAGCCTGTTAGGAAAAAGGCTGCAGGGATATCGCGGATAACTCGATTAGCGGCCACATATACAGACTCTGGCCTGGCACGAAACATATTAATCGGGAAAGGACTTAAAGTCAAGCCAAGGTTTGTTTAGAATACTATACAAGCAGTATAGTATATATTCCGAAGGAAAAAGGATATATTAATCAAAAAAAGTAGGATGTTCTCCTGGGAAAAGATACCTTCTTTTTGGCTCTAAAATCCCCTTAAAGTCATCAAATTACTGTCACTTGATTTAGTGTATTTGTGACAGGTTTAGACCCTCTCTTGGCCTCTCAGCTAGATGTCATGACTTTTACAGTAGTAAAAATACTACATATATCTATCTACCTGTAGTGTCACCTTTTGAGCTGCGGCGACCCAAATCGAATGGAAAAGTTGCGAATTGTGTGCGAGAGAGGGGGGCTGACACACATCAGGAGCCTCTAATGAGACGATAATGAAGCTGTCCAACCGAACTCGAACCGAAACCCAAATCAGGAAAACTTTCCTTTCCCTCTCAACTTGCCACTTAAGTTGGCCGATACAGCAGCGGCAGTGGCGGCGGGTCATTGGCAACTATTTTCTGCGCCGCATAATGTTCACAATTTGTTACGCATGCCCGACCTGCCACGCCCCCTGCTCCAGCCATGACCCCTCCCCCCATGCCCTCTGCGGTTGCCCACTGAAGTATCAAAAATCTGTTTGAAGTTAACAGAGAGAAAAAAAAAAGAAAATACTGGAGAACCCACCCTCGAAGGACAGCGCCGAAAAAGGGTTGTGTCAGGTCCTGTGTAGGCTTCATTCGGGAAAATTTTCTGTGTCTACTTTCGGTTTTATAATTAATTTTAAAAAGCTTTTAATGGCTGGCACGCGTTTTGTCCTAGGCCCAGCCAGCAGCTGCTCTAGGTCCTTTTCTAGGCCCAGTTTCCCGTCCTTAGCCAGGAGGTAGAGCTGCCCTCTCGAGTGCTCCTAATTGACTTGCCAATGGAAAAGGATTGCGGAGAATTGGACACCCAGGACAAGCGGAAAAAAAGAATAACTTAAATATATCTATATTTTTGTTTGCAAATTAATATAATTCCTGTGGAAAATAAACCAAAAAAAATAGTGGTAAAGGGTTCAGAGATATAGGAAAAAGGAAGTACATCCTGCAACCAAGGACTTTGGCTTACTTTGCCTTTCGATAAGCGACACACTATCTCCCGTCTCAATGACAATAAGGGAAGCTTGTGCCCCTACACACCTGTCGCCCCCCCACATACATTTTTCGGAAAGTTTTTCCAGTTCCAGCAGTTTTTCTTGCCGCTGATGATGATGCCGCTGCTGCTGGGCTGCTGCTCGGATGAACATTTTTGGGGCCACTTTCAAGTCACTAACAATTTGAGTGATGCCCGGGGGCTGTCAAACTTTTAATAGCCGAAAAATGGGGAACAGCAGCCGCAACAGGAGCGCAGGATCAGGGATCAGGAGCGGGGACTAGATGAGCACAGGACTCAGGACACGTGCGTCAAGGCCCGGGGTTCTTTTTGGGTTCTCTGGGCTCTCTGGGTATCCTGGCAAGATGCATAAAATTGAAAACACACGCACATGGGGCAAGGTCAAGGCTCCAGCAACTGCTACAAAGTAATTCGTTTCCGCTTCCGCTTCATTACTTCCGCCGCCTCGCACTCGGAAAGCACTCAGGGAAAAATAAAAGCGAGTGGGGGTAGGAGTAACAGTAAAGTAAAGTAAAGTAAAGTAAAATAAAATAAAATAAAATAAATCGAGACTGGTAAATAAAATGCGCAATTGACGGGCGTAAAAGGAAATGGCAGCAGGCATAGGCACACTCACCGAGGCTGCGGCAACAAGGATACACACAAGGATACACCGACACAGACGCATCGTCACCTGCCATTGCCAAATGTTTATAAGCAAATACAAACAAACAAATATGCACAGCGAATGGCGGCTGATGATGATGATGATGACGATGATGGCGATGCTGGGTCGGAGGAGATCCTGCCGTAATGGCGGCTAATTAACGCGTCCTTCGACTCGAACTTGTTGAGTGCACCCAAAAGTCCTTGGCTCTGACCAGAGTTCTTTTTAATTAAAAAATGCTACTCTTTTTGATGGGGAGAAACAGTGGAGATTGAGGAAAATTGGGAAATTTATTTAAGCAGAGAAATGTTCTTAACTGAATTTATTTTAATATGGAATCAAGGCTTTGAAAATAATCATTTTATATAAATAAATTAATAATGATTAAGTGTACAATGTATAATCTCTAATTTTCCTCACTAAAACTCCCTTTAAATATACATTTTCACAAGGTAAATTGAAACTCGGCCTTTGGCAAACTGATTAACTCACATTCAGCTATTATTGGCAGATGCGTCTGTACATACAACACACCCATATACTCAGGGCGTTGAAAGGATTCCCCAAGGACTGAGACTGAGCCTTTCAGCCAAATCCAGATCGAGTGTACGAGTGTGCTTCCCTGATTTGTACAAATAGTTACTGCCGCCTGCCGCCCGACGCATCCTTCGCAAATGTGGCTAAGCCGAAAAGTATACTAGGTAGGGCACACATCCTGGCCATATCCTTTGGCTCGCTCACCGTATCAGCGTGCAAACTATAAAAACCAGAAGCTCAATTATCAAAATGCTACGTGTGTTTGTTTGTTTGCCTTCCAGTCCTTGTGCCGGGAAGCAATCCTGCAGATGAGCGGGACAGCAGGGTGGTGACGGGAAGGGAGGGGAATGTGGAATGTGGAATGTGGGAAGCTTTGTCCCTTTGGGTTTTTGTGTGTGCGCTCGCCTTTGACTGTGCAAATAGATAAATTTATTTATTTTATGCCCTGCTGCAGAAACCGCACACAAACAACGGGCAGGGTCGAAGGAGACGGCAACGGCAACGGCGATAGCATAGATATTCTCCATTCTCTAAAATAAACCAGAAGCCAAAAAAAAAAGAGAGAAAAGGGACCCAGGACCAAGGAGCAGGGCAGCCGACAGCTGACTTTAAATGCCTTTATGCTCACAATATACATAAATTGAACATTTTCGAGCTGCTGCTGCTGCCTCGGAGGGGAGAGACACTTTCGCTGAATTGGAAATCGCTTACACAATACCCAAAACGGAATAGACTCCGCCTGGGTGGAAATAGGTTTGGAAAAATATTAAAAAATTCAATGAAGCTTGCAGCTTTCCCAAGGAAAGGCAAAGAAGAGAAAAGAATAGAAAGAAGGGAAAACCAATTCAAAGAAAACTTTGCAAGATTAAGCCATAAATAATTCGACAAATGCTACATTTGTTTGCCAGAAGAAACCATTAAGTATACATAATAAATGCACAGATCTGGTTGGCAATGTGGCCGCCTACTTACTCCACACTTACTTAGTCGAACCCTAATCGATGGCAGGAAACTTTTGGCGCCACCGGCAGAAAGAACAACAAACAGCACAAAAACACAAACACAAACAAGCTGAAAAAAAAAAAACCTTTAGCGGAGATGACAGGAGCAGAGAGTCTGTCTTTTTATTCGCATATACACTTATGCTCTCAATACCCAAAAACACATTATAAATTATAGTTCAGCTGCAGGCGTACGTCGCGTATACGCAATGTGCCTGACAATGGCCCACATTGCGTATACGACAGGAAGCCCCGGAAAGCTAAGAAAGCTGAGAGCTGTAAAAAACCATAGCCCCGGCACGTATATGTGTATATTCCAGAGAAGAAGAAAAAAAAAAAACCGAACGGGAGGGTGAGCAGTCGTGCGTATGTCTTTATATATCGAAAACTTTTTGCCACTTTCCTCAGCTCAACTTTTGTTATGCTCGCTTAGCCCCGGCCATGGTTCTCAGTCAGAGTCTGCGACCTGGGCCAGCTATTTTTGAACATTTCTATGCTCTGCCTGACTTTCCCTTTCACCAGGAGCACCAGGAGCACCAGGAGCATGTGGCTGCGTGTGTACAAATATGTTTCAGCTCCAGTTTCAGCTCGTGTGTTTGCCTACTTTAAACGCAAACCGATCGGAGGAGGGCAGAGAAATGAGTGCACATGTGTCCTGTGGCCATGTCAGACCCACTCGTCCCTTTTTTGTATGTGCCTTTGTGTGCTACAAATTGTTTGGCCTGGGAAATTCCTTGCGTTTTTGTTGAGGTTTTTATGGAGTCTGTCTCGTAGATGTCCATAGAGAGATAGAGTCTAAAACTAATTTGCGGCAGCAGCATGAGGCAAAAATGGGAAAATATTGTTATTGATATATGACCAGGTGGGTGGGGATATAAATGAAGTGAGCTTACCTTACCTTACCTCTCTTTGGTCTACTTGCAGGTAAATGGAGCCTGGGCCCTGCCTGATGTCGTTTGTGATTTCTATATAGCCATGGATGTGATATGTTCTACTTCATCGATATTCAACTTAGTTGCCATCTCCATAGACAGGTGAGTGTCTGCCTTCAAGGAGATCCTATACCTGATCCTCCTGCTCATGTGACTTCCTATTTATTTCCTCTTTTAGATACATCGCTGTGACGCAGCCAATAAAGTACGCCAAGCACAAAAACAGCCGCCGCGTTTGCCTTACGATACTGCTGGTTTGGGCCATATCGGCTGCTATCGGCTCACCGATAGTTTTGGGCCTTAACAATACGCCCAACCGCGAGCCGGACGTGTGCGCCTTTTACAATGCCGACTTTATCCTGTACTCCTCGCTGAGCAGCTTCTATATACCCTGCATTATCATGGTGTTTCTGTATTGGAACATATTCAAAGTGAGTAGAAATGGAGATAAAGTTTAA
>VNKB01012589.1:0-19835 GCA_008042735.1 Drosophila leontia | reverse complement strand
GCTTAAAAAATTCTTTAGGGTCTTAAAAATAACATACCAAAAGATAGAGTTCGGCAAATGTGTCTAAGTGTCGAAATTTTCCATTCTGCGGCGATGCCTCTCATGTAAATACATACGATTTTAAAACTTTAAACGCGTTTTTCTCAAAACCACTTTTTTTGAGTTGGCCGGAAACCTAACTCGAACAAATCTTAACCGATCGATCTGAAATTTTGACAGTATATTCAAAATACCTATGGCTATCGACACACGTAGGATTTTTTTTTTGTTGCTTACTTTTTTTTTATCAACAATTTTGTGACGTTTTTTTTCATGAAAATTGAAAATTTTATTTAATCACTCACCATTTTGCTAAAAATCAAAATATCGAAAAAATCCTACGTGTGTCGATAGCGGTTGAGATACAGAAACTAACAAAATTTAATTTTTTGTTCTAGATTAAAAATTACGGACGTTAGGTTTCCGGCCATGGACCCCTTTCAAAAAAATAGGGCCTACGAAGAAATGCTGCACAGCCGCCATTTTGTTTTCGATTAATTTAAAAAAAATGTATTTTGTAGTTCACATCTAACATTATAAAACCAACTTAAAAATTTTTCGATTTGCTTTTTCATTTGGCCAAAAAAAAATTCTTGAAAATCGGCGTTTTTTTGGCCAGTTACTCAGATGTCCCCCCTTAATTTAATTTAATTTATTATTTTTGCATATTACAAAATCAAATACTTTACACGTTTAAATGATTAACTACGCAAAGATTCCTAAAGGAAAAATCAATCAAATCAATTCATATTGTGTTGAGATAGGTTAGGGTATTAGGGTATTCTCATTAATCCACTTTGATTCAGTCAGATGCTGCTGCTAACGTGACAACAACAGAGTTTGAGCCTATGTGTGTGTGGCTCTCTGTTGTTGTTATGTTGTTGTTGGTGCTGCTCCGTTGCTGTGTAGCGTCGGCGGGTTAAACTAAAATTGAATTGAATGGAATTGTAAATTTATGAATGAATGAATTTTTCAGCGCTTTTGTGAGCAGAGCGAGCATGTGTCTTTGTGTGAGTTCGTGTGGTCGTCGTGGATTGTATAAATGTAAAAGTTAATTGGTTTTATGTATGGGCGACCGATAAGCCAAACGCTATAAATAATACAGTAGATATTACCAAAGAGAATACCATGATAGGGCAGATAGAAAAAAAAAAGAATTTTTATTAGTATAAGAAAAAGAATTTTAAACTATTTTAAAAGTATTTCAAATTTCTATGACTCTTTTTGATTTAATTAATTTATCTTTCGAATATTTTCTTTCAGATTACAACTAGAGGATTCAGGGGGCGAGAATACGTATCACATCGAGTATACTAGCGAGCCGGCCCATCAGATCTCCGGTTCCCAGCGGCGCCAATCAAGCATGAGCGGTACCAACACCTCAAAAGGTGGAGGGGGTGGCGGAGGAGGCGGAGCGATTAGCGATGGTGACTGCTCCGGAAAACCAATGCAGGACAGCGAAAAGCGAATGCGACGTGAAATCGCCAACAGCAACGAAAGGAGACGGATGCAGAGCATCAATGCCGGCTTCCAGAGCCTGCGATCTCTGCTACCCAGACACGAGGGCGAAAAGTTGAGCAAGGTAAGTTACATACTACTATGTATTAGGGGCTAAGCTAATGTGTGATCTATAGAGATAGAAGTTTTTATAATCCTAAAAATAGAATTTGGCCAAGTTTTTTAAGTTATAGATTTTTTTAAATTTAACCCTTTATATTAAATTCCATTTTAATGCCGAATATAAGGGCTTGATCCGAGAACAACATTTTTATATGTGAAAAACAACACAATTATAATTATTTTGTATTATAGCTCATTAAAACTAAATTTTTTTCTGCACGCTAATATGTTACATCCTCTTTTAAATAAACTTCAAAATGGGAAATTCTTATTTATTGGACAAATTGGTTTCCAAAATCAAAACTTAGGGTACAAAATGATAATATTTACAATAATTTCCACAAATCGGTTATTAGTAAGAAGTCCAATTTAAAGATCTGTAGTATGGACGTGTGAAAATTATTACCCCTGGGCAGTTTCTGATCGGTCAGCAAGTTTTTCTGGGTTGTCGGCAGCTCATCAAAATGAACATCAACAGCATTTTCGGCCAGAGATCCGAGTCTGTCGGTATCTCAGCTGTCTCCTTTTGATTTCTTACCCCTTTTTTTTTTAACCCGTGGCACGCAACTCCAATTACATTTAACCAGAGGCCGAAGCCGAAATGGAGACTGAGCTTGGGTTTTTCGGTCTTGGGCTTCAATTACAGGGCTGTCCACAAACACATGTTGACAAATTGCCGACGACGACGACGACTCCTGGTAAAAAAAAAAAAAAAAANAAAAAAAAAAAAAAAAAAAAAAAAAAAAACAAAAAGAGGCAAAGGCAAAACCAGCACACACGCAACTTGGCTAAAAGCTTCCAGCTGAGAAAAAAGTGAATGACGGTTGTTGGGGGTGGATAAAATGTGGGGCCCGGCGAAGGTGCTGAAGCTTTGAAGGTCCCTTTTTGACATTTAGTCGTCAGGGCAACCGTGTCGGCGGCGTCGTCGTAGTCATCGTCTCAATTGTTTGTTGTTGGAGGCGTTTCGCTTTTTCCTTTTACGCCGCACATATTTCGTTTAGCTTTATTTTTGCATACACATGCTCTCATATTTATGGGATTTTCACCTTGAGACGACATCGATTTGTTGTGACGCGTGTGTAGTAAACGGCCAAGAAGAAGCTGAAGCTGGCCGGTGGAACGAACGGCCTTGGTAGTGGGGTGTTGGCTGGGCTTAAGCACTTACTGCTGGACTGACACGTTTTCAAGTGCTCAAAGGTCCTACGGAGATATTTCTTTCGAACATGTCTGCCCCTCATTTTACCGCAATTAAGTTAGCAGACGGCTGTAAATCAACGAAATTGTCAGATTACAAAAAGGAAGATGAGAGTTCATTCTTTTCTTATTTATGGTTGGATATGTATGTCTGGCGTCGTTAAGAAAAACAATGGCAACAAAACAGTTAAGACCTTACAAATTATAAATAAAGTAATATAATAAATTATATTATTATACATATTGAATTATGGAGGAGTAAGGATTAGGAATCACAAACTTAAAGCAAGATTTATTTACAGATACAACAGATAAGTAAGCAAGTAAATGTAATACTAAAATTCATTCAGAATCCTTTTATTTCCTGTTGATTAAAATAATTAAAAAAAAAAAAAAACTAGTTCTTAATATAGTCACAAGTCCCAAGTTTGAAACAAACTCTTGTGTTCAACACTACTCCCGTTTTACTAATCCCTTTCCAACACTTCCTTTTCATATTTGGTAGTTTCCCTCGTTTCGTGGATTTTCTTCTTAGCTCTTAGCCAAGGCTCGCTCTTATTTATTGCAAATTGAAAAGTGTCAACTGATACTTGGCAATGCTCGTAAATCAGTCTCTGGCCCCAAAAAAGAAAGGCGATAACAGGCAAACACAAGAGAAACAGTGTAATAAGACGCAGCAGCAAGCAGTATAAACAAGGCAAGGAGGAGAAAATGCAAACAGGAAGAAAGGCTGGCGCGTAAATATTAAAAATACTACGACAGGAGAAAAGGAAAAGGGGTAGAGCAACAGCAAAAGCCAGGAGACGACAGCGCCTGATGAATGACATAATGGGCGTAGACAGAGATGCATAGCGGATATGAGAGTAAGGGAGAGAAAAATAGGAAGAGTGGGAAAGAGGGCGTACTAGTGCAAGTAGTTTATGGATTTTTGTTCTATGCACTTCGTCAACGGCGACGATTACAAACGATGCCTGCCTCCTCTCGCCTGTCACACATAGTAAACATTGTAGTAAATACGTGTGAAAGGGAAGGCTGAACGCAATGGGAAAGGGAAGGGAATATGGTGCAGTGGGAGAGAATGGGCGTTGGAGAAAGAGAAAACTGCAAAACTGCAAAACTGCTTGACCAACTTTACGCCACCTACATGGTGATCCAAGATATAAAAAATATTGTAATTTCAAACTTTTTTTTACTTTCTGGATCAACCAGGACCTCTATGTATATGACAGAATAAAAGTAGATCGCTCGAATACGCAACATAATTCCTTCATGTAGATACTCTCAAACAATTTGTACATAAATAAATACATATGTATGCAGATTAAGTACAACCAACATTCCTATGCACACACACACATTGCCCGACAAAAGTGCGACAAAAATTGCAATGCTGGCTGACAGAAAGCTGCAACGACTGAAACCATTCACAGGTTAGGCACACGCACATAACGGTACATGGCAGAGACACTCGAGCAGCACACATACTGCCACGCCCTAAGGTGGGCGGAATGGGAGGGGGGAATATAGCGAATGCAAGCCTGTGATTTATACTCTTGGCTCTCCTCTCTCTTTTAGCACTCTGCACTCTTCCTCTCTCGCCCACTGTTTGGCGGCGGGTCATTGAACTTGCGCGCTAGGTGGCGCTAAAGTGCAAATGTGCAATTGCGTACAGTTGCCCCCATTGTTGTTATTGTGACTACTCGAAAAGTACACTGCAAATAAAAAAATGACCTTTGATACAACTATGTAAAAATGTAGAAGTTTAAGCTTCTGAAAAGGCAATTACCTGGTTTGCATAAACCAACAAAACAAAGTTTGGCTATTTTGGGGTACTGTTTAACATTGAGTTCTTCCCAACTGTATTGGTACCCACGTTAAATTAAGAAAAAGATCAGCCATGGATACCAATAAAGAATACTAGCCATCTTCCAAAACAGCTTTCATCACATGCTGCACCCGATTGCGAACTATTTCTTACCGTGTTGAGATTTAGGCGCGCCCCAGCTGAACTAACCTACATTAAAGTGGGTGGGGAGGTGTTCACTGTACACAGTACACACCTTGCCCAGACAGAGAGAGAGAGGGAGAGAGCGAGCGAGAAAAGGCGCGGGACTGACGCAAAGCTGGAAAATTTTCTATATACAATACAATATCGATTCCTTTCCAGTGGCTGCCGAGGAAAAGCGCGCGCCTAACGCAAAGCTGAAGCTACCCCCGACAGAAGATGTGATAGAAGAGGATGTGGGATGGGCGTGGGATGATGGGATGGATAGGACAATGGCGCCAACATTCAGTTCGCCTGCTGTGCTGATGGGAGCCCACACCACTCGCACAGCTGTGGAAAGTTATGGGTGGGTGGTTCGTTGGGGGGCTGTGCTGGGAGCTTCTTGTGGGTGGTTTCCGGGAGTGTTTCATTGCCATTTCATTTCCAGCGTTTTTGGCGTCTGTCTGGCGCCTGGTAGGCAGCTGTTTCACAGCCGATGACGATTCCGAATGGAACGACGGGTGGCGGCCGGTCCTCCCCCAATCCTCCTGTACAGAAAATGGGCATTCAGCTTGGCAGCTGCGCACTACGGTTGTTGGCCCGGCAAAATCCAATTTTTTTTTTGTTCCTTCTACCTTCAAGTCCGGACTCTGCTGGACAGGGGCGTGGCACTGGGCGGGCGGAGGTCGCTGGGTGGCGTTGCAGTGCACTAGGCCATTGGCATCTGGCAACCTTTTGCAGATGGAGCAGAGCAAAAAGCGGGATTGCAGCTGAAGAAGAGACTACGATGCAATGCGGACGACTTCTGGGCCATGCCAACACCCAGTTTGGAACAACAGTACATGGCCAGCATAAATAGGGTTATATAACCCGCCATTTACCGTACATATGTGCATCTACATAAAGCACATTGTGTGTAGCCTGTACTTTCAATTGCATTTCGTAGTAAAAAATGCCTACACTACCTACCCCCCGCTCAAATGCCTAAAAAAAGAGCAGGTGTAAGTATATCGTAGTATGTTGTATGTAGAGCAGCAGCCACAAAATGCAATTAATGGAGCCGTGCTGTTTGTAATTTGAATTATTTTTATGCTTCAGTAGGTAAATTTAATTAAAAACCGCACTTTTGCCTAATTACTTAATGTATTTCGTGGTGTTCAGCATCGTTGAATGAAAAGGAATTTAGATCCGGGTTACGTTATAGTCATTTAATGGCACCCAAGGGCATATTATTTGAAGAGCGATAAAAATTCCTACTGAAATTCACCTAAAATTTAATACATTTTGGTCAATTTCTCCAAGAAACGGCTTAAAATATTAATTTTAGAGGAAAGCAATTGCATATTAATATTAGGTCAGGGCGATAACTTATCGATAGGCAGTACTTCGAGACTTTCGCACAAGAATGCATCAGCAAAGAGAAAGCAGAGACAAGCGATGGCCTAGCCAAAAGCAACAAGAAGAAAGAAAAAAAAAAGCATAAGTGCAATGGATCAATTACTTTGGGCAGACAGAGTGAGATGGAGGTAGTCTGCCGGTGTTTGTGTGAATTTGCAAAAATATCGGTCGGTCGTTGGTCGCTCTCCATCTCGCTCGCTCTTTGTCTTGATCGCTGAAAGCCGCCGTCTGGCGCTCGAGAGCGCTTCAGTTGTTGTAGTTGCAGTTGTTGCTGATTATATGGAATGCCGTCTCGCCGGATTTAATGACATTGTTGCATCGTAACGGTGTTTTTTTCCTCTTTTTTTCATCAATGACCAAGCCAAGATCTCCGTAGCCTGCTATTTCTTTTTCTTAGTCCTCTTTAAGCCTCTATTTCTGTCAGTGTATGTGTCTGTTAGTTCCGTTTTGTTTTGATTTATTGCAAGTCAGTTATAGTCAAACTTCTCTATGGCAAAATTGGGTATTAAGATTACTGTTAATTATATGGAATTATCCACAGAATCTCGATATCGAATTAGTCTTATTTTAGTAATAAAGTGATCTGTATAAACGCCATATTTCGAAAATGTCTTCTTTTGTAGCATTTAATGTTATATTTTCTAAAATGTATATTGAGTTGGCTAAAACCTCAATTAACTTATATTCTAAGTCATGGACTTATGTTTATGTTCTTTTAAAAAGACTTTCCAAAGCCGAATGAGTCAACTAACAGCTGTGAAATCTGGCCAAAACTCGATAAGTCTCCATAGAAATTGCGAAATAAAAAATTTACCCGAAAAAGTACAAAAAATCCAACAACACAAAACAAAAACAAAAGCCAGCCGGCATTTTTGCTGCGCAATTGCACATATACTTACACACAAATTCTCTTATTGTACGTGTAAGCGAGACTCAGCTGGTCAAGCAACAACAACAACAACGATGATGAAGAAAACAAGGTTAGAGCGTCGGTGACCGGCAGAAAAGCTCGGCTCCAGCACTCAGCTTTCCCAATTGCGCAGCAAGCTTGTCAAAAAGGCGACAAGAAAGTATATATAAGCCGAATTATAGATAAACAGAACGAATGGTCTTTCTTTAAAATAAAACACTCGTTAAGGAACTAAAACTAGAACAGATTCACATATTCTATATCCATAAGAATTTACTTATTTGTCAAAAACTATGCAATGTTCTTTGTAACATTTCGTAGTATAACTCTAGGCTTGATTTGATTGAATTTCAAATCAAATTTGTTGCAAATTAAACATAAGTCTTCCCTAGATCTATTATATTATATTTATATCATAGATCTTCTAAAAGCATTCTTCTTCAAGCCACACCCAATAGCAACTTTGTCATCATTCAGCAATGCAAATTAAATTGAATTAAATATTTTTACTAGCTGTGCGCGTCTGCTGTTGCTATTTGGGTTAATTAAAACAGCTGTCTTGGGTAAACAACAACACGAGCGCACACGTTGATAAAAATAAATACAATGCCGCCACCGTCGCGTTTACTTTAATTTGATGGACGTGAAATTCGATCAGCTGATCTCACATGCGGTCTATGTGAGGGTCAGCTGCCTCTGTGTTTTTGTTGTTGTTGTTGTTTTTTTAACAACAACCGGCAACACAAAGACCAAGCTTCGTGCTACTCGCTCTCGCTCCTTTCTCTTTCGCTCAATCTTTCATTCAAATTCAAATGGCTTTCAACACACTTTCAACCATTTTCGCGTGCTCGTGTATGCTTAGTTGTTTTTTTTATGTTAATTAAATGCTTTCATTGACCATGAGCTTTGTTTAGCCGGCAGCAACGACAAAGAAGAAAAATCCCGAAACTATGAACCTCACAGCACATGGCATGTCGTGGCGTAACCCCATTGGCACTCTTTGGGTTAAAGGTTTTATTGACCTTTGGTGTTGTGGACTTACACGTTTTTTAATGGAGTGTAAGGAGTTGAATCCACAAAAGTGCAAGTGACAGCTGTAATTTTGTAATCACAAGATTGCTAGGAAAATCCCTAGAATAACTTGGTTATGTACTAATATTAAATTTAGGATTAATGAGGTCCTGTTATGTCTGGTAACCATAGAGTGCAAGGTTAATTTAAATTAACTTAAATATCAGCTCGAAAGTCTTATGTTTTGAACTCAGATGAAGTTTTTTTTTAACTCTAAAATTTGTATTACTATCGGATGATAAAAAAGTCTAGTTATCGGACAAAATGCAACCGTCATCTCCCTAGCCTCATTGGGTTAACCTAACCAGGCTTCACTTAATTTAATAAATTGTTTAACTGCTCGTATTTATTGTTACCGTATCCCCGTTTTCGTTACCTTTTCAATTGCCACGCTTCTTAGGCTTTCTTTAATTGCGGCTTTTTTATGACTTTTGCCTTGGATTAACTTTTGGGGGTAAATACATACATAGATATGACTGGCCATTAAATATAATGTACATAGCTCTGAGCTCATCTACCGCACGTGTTTGAATTTAATTAGGTTAGCGTAAAAAGCAAATAATGCTTTTATTTTTTATTTCTTTTGTACATATTTGAATTGAGTCAGCGCCGCTCGCCGCAAAATTAGCAAAAAATGCGAGATATATTTGCAAAAATATGAAAGATGTGTGTGTGCGGCTGAAAGCTTATAGATTGAACACACAGCTGTTTTTTTTCTGTCTGAATAACTCTCGCCAAGAGTGACCTCGCCCCAGTCTCTCCTCATAATTTCTCCCTCGTTTTTCTGTTCTTTTCTCGATGACGGCATTTCCTCGTGTTCTCTAGTTTTCACAGTTTTCTCGAAAATACAAAAGGGAGGAGGGGTGTGTACATATGACTCTGAGTTAAAAATAGCAACTGTTCTCGTTGCATTTTGGGTTTTTTAGCTTCTGGCTTTTAGCTTTGACGCGCGATGTTGTCACCCAAAAATTCTCTCCTGGGAGCCACACACACTCCTCTCCTATCTGGCCTTTACGCGCTTGTATGCGGCAACACATGTTTGGCGCCCAGCAAAAGCAGCTGAGTGGGAGTGGGAGAGAGGGAGACCTAGAGAGCGAGTGCGAGTGAACCGATGAACAGCGCCCAGTGGGTGTGCGCATATATGTTCTTTCTTTCTCTATCTCTCCCACATACATGTCCATATGTGCGTGTTTGGGTTGTGCGCGTGTAAGTAAGCCGGTAGAAATCGCAGCTGTTTTTGCTTATTTTTATTTATTATTTTTATTTTTTTCTTTTGCATTTGCGTGGGCGAATTCTTGATGTTACTTGCCTGTGCAACTCGTCTCGGGTTCCGTTATCCGTTATGGCCAAATATTCAAATGTCTCGATGCTAATTTTAGCAGGTTGGCGGTATTAACAGCCGACAAAAGCGCTGAAAGCTACGCAATGCTAATGAAAACGAAATAAATGCGAAAACCGTGTCCAAATGTTTAACCATAAAAGCAACCAGATATTAATATTCAAATGGAAAAGGCAAGAATGCAAGACTATTGGTTAAATATGGGTTTATAACATAAATATATAATTAAAAAGTATGCAATCTAATATTCTTATTATTCTTAAATCGATTTTATTGATAAATTTTTCATATTTTTCAAAAGAAATTGCAGTCCCACAAACTTCTTTGTCTACTTTTAGGAAGCCAGCAAATTGTAATTAAATATCTAGCACATTAAAAGAAAAAAATTACAGAGAACTAAGTGAAATAATAAATATTTTTATGTTTTATTCCACCACCCAGTACATTTTGTTATTTTCTGTGCATTTGAGAACACACGTTTTTGACTACCAATATTAGGGAAAGGCCAAAAATTTGCGCAGAAATTAATGTCAGCTGACTCGTTTGGTTTTGCCAGTTTTTTCTTATTTTTTCGTGGTGCTTTGCACACACACCTGTCACACCGCCGTCATCTGCAGGTGAAGAGCCGAGAGATAAGCCGAGAACGTTGCGTTAATTGTTTTCTTTTTTTTTTTACTCCACTGACGTGAAACTCAATATAGCAGAGAGCAGAAGGTAGAAAAAAAACATAACCGGCAGATGGTAGATAAGCGAAAAGTAAACAATTCGAGGGAGATTCGATCTGAAAAGGTGCTTCTATCTGCAGAAGAACAAATGCATATTCCTAAATACTTTGGTATTAACCAATGTGGGTAATATAGAGTTAATAAAAAGATAACATTTCGTGTGGTGTAAATAGGAAATTTCGCTTCCGGCAAACAACTATTCAGTTTTCCTTGAGAGTATCTTGTTTTATTGCTTATAAATATATATAGGCCAGAGAGATAAACCTCTAAGGTTCCGTTTCGTCATTTGTTTGTTTTTGGGGCGGGAACCAACCAACAAAAGTTGTAAAAATAAATTGATTTTCCCTGGCTGTTTTTCATTTTACCACATTTTGCCAAGTGGAAAGCGCGCCACGCTTAGAGGCATGCGTGCACGCACGTAGTCCAAAAAAAGTAAAAACAAAAACAAAAATCGAAAAGAAAACGAAAAAAAAAGCATGATAGAAAAGCGGAAAATAAAACAACAAAGGAAACCAACCAAAGAGGGGGAGGAAGAATGTTTGGTGGGGTGGTGCATTTTTTGGTGGTGGCTGCCGTATCTAAAACCAAAACGAAATTAAGTTTCTATGTACTTTAAATATTAATTTTACCGCTATAAAGATACAGTTACACTTGCAGCTAAACCTATACAGATAAAGACTCGGCTAAACAAAGGCACAAATCCATCAATCGCATTTTTTTGTTGAGCGCCTGCCAGCTCAGCTGATGACGAATTCTCTCTCGCACCGGCAGCGGCGGCGTATTTGCTATTTTTATGCATTTCATTTTATTCAATCAACAAAATTGTAGTGTAACCGACAACAACAGCAATAGTGCAGCAACAACAAAAACAACAACAGCAGCAGCAGAAAAACAGACGCGCCATTTATAGAAGTCAGCTGCTGTGGCCAGAAAGGGAGAGCATTAGCCGCGCCGCCACTTCCAACTGGAAAGCTTGAGAGAGCACGTGTTTACCAGATAGTGGAAAGAGAGAGAGCACGCGAAAAAGCTTGGGCCCACATGTTTTTTCGCTACGTCTGGTTTCCGTTTCACGGAACGAACGACAACGGAACGAAATGCTGCTGGCTGTCTCGCTCTGGCGCGCGCTGTCATTACCCCTACCTTAACATGTTGAGAGAGCTACTCGCTCGCTCTCTCTAGCAACATTTGTGACGACGACGGCGACGCCGGCGAATATTGAAAAACTTTTCGTATTGGAACTGTTGCTGGCTTCTGAACGGTGGTGGTGGTGTTGGAAAAAAGTACAGTCACCGCAAAAACGGCCAACGCTCGCTCTGCCGCTGTCGCAGCCGCTGCCGGCGCTGTCTGCCGTCTGTTGGCTGCTGCTGTTGTTGTTGTTTTTCCTTTTGCCTTTGTTGTTGGTCGGTTGGGTTTGGGTTGCGTCTGAATTGGATTCTTGTTGGACCCGCGCGCGAGTTTGATCGTCTTTTTATTTTTCCCTTGCTTTGTTTATGCTTTTGGTTTTGGGTTTGGCTTTTTGTTTACACACTCACACTAGCCAAGGAATATGTATACACATATCGTGTGGCAGTGCATAGACTTTATTTGTTTTTCTTTTTCCTCTCGTTTCACTTGCCGGCATTTCCCAAGCCACAAAAACAACACTGGGGAGCAGCGTCGCGTCTGCGAAGCCAACGACATTTTCTTATTAGCCAAGGCCTGAACTTGCCGGCAAGTAAGCGCGAGAGAGCAAGCGAGAGGGGCATAGCTCTTACTACCATATGATATTGGAATGGGAATATATAGGGACATATGATTATTCCAACTAGACAGGGCAGCAAGTGCATATAGAAATCTGAAAAGCTAAATTATTTCAATTTGGTTTTTGGAAAAAAAAAACAAAAGATAGCAAAATAAATGTAATTAGAGATAAAGTAAACAAAATACTAAACAAATATACATAAACATAAATTAGTTGGTTCTTTCTTGATATTGTTAAAGCGTTTCCATAGCCTTTTGTTAGTTTTCAAAGATAAACATAATGATATTCCCCCTTTGTCTTTGCCTAATTTAATGAGTGTTTTATCAGACAAAGCGGCAACTCCCTTGCGAGCTGCCGTGCTGCTTCTTATCTTCCCATTCCAATGCCAGAGAACGGTTTCCAATAGGCAATTACTCAGCTGCGGTGTCAATGAACGACCTTTGTGTGAGCAATAATCACTATGTATTTGCTGAGCGGCTAGAAAACTTAAATATGCTACATTAGATTCGATCGCCTGTAAAAAATGCTCACGTTTCTCGGCATTGCAATGCCGCTCTATGTTATGGAAATAGATACAGAGGTGCAACAACAATAATAGAACTGAGAAAACTGTACACAACAACCTCACCCCCTCTCGCTCTCTCTCACTTACAACAACAGTGATTGGGGGGCCTACAGCTGGTGTGCAATTGTGAGTGGGAGAAAGGCAGGGAGTTGCAGAGGTGGAGAGTATACAGTGAGCGAGAGAGCGGGAGACTGAGAGAGCGAACAGCAGCTGTGCGGTGCCGGCGTCTGTCTGGCAATGCCTGCTTCTCTTTTGTTGTTCTTGTTGCTCTTGCAGTAGTGACCTCCGACAACAAAACCGAAACCGAAACAAGTTTTGCAACAAAAACAAGAACAAGAGCAACACACAATTGCACAAAAGTAGCCAAAGATTTATTGCTTTTTAATCAAAGCCCCAAGAATGCAGTCTTACGCATTCCAGTGGGTTAAGTGTGCAAAGCATCCGAAGAAAATTGCTTAATGACACTAGGATGTCCAGGAATATCAAAATTCAAAATTTAACTTATTCATAAGTGAGATTTTCATATGCAAATTGGTGAGTTTTTGTAATACAGTGACTCTAGCTTTGGTTTGTTTTTTTTTTTTTCTGGAAATATGCTTACATTTTAAAACACAATTTTTTCAATTTACTGGCTTTAATAAATTTGTGCATTTAGCTCCAATTTTTAGATTCTATTTGAAAAGCACACATTGGCTCAGTTCATAGATGCTACAACTTCTCTAAAACAGCTTCTTTTTCACGTCTTCTGGCTCTCACTTAAAAATATGTGGCTCAACCACAACATGTCGCCCACGCAGCACGCATATTTGCATGTTTTTGCCTGCCCCCAGGCTGCTTTCTAAGCCAGATTTTACACCGTTAGTGCATCCTCTCCGTTAGATTCCCCACCTTTCTCTCCATTTCTTCCCACGACGCCTGCCAGTGTTATACAGAGCGCAGGGTAAAGAGCGCGCGCATTTTGAAGGACACGAGTTCCTTCACCTTTCCGCAAGAAGCATACAACATCAAAAACAGCAAGGGAATCATCGCTTACTACAGTGTTTACTATAAACATCATAGCCGCAGTCGCAGTCAAGGCAATAACAAAAAATGCAAACAAAAACAGCAAAGGCAAAAAGGCAAAATGCTAAAGCAACAAGCCATGCCATTTATGTATATATATGTATATGTTGTTGCAATTAAGTCGGCTCTCGGCAATTATGCTTCGTCCTCATCCTCCTCCTTCTTCCCATCTCTCCTTCTTTTTCCTACCCCCTTTTCTTGAAGATTCCCCTATATGTGTTTCTTCTGAATGACTTTTATTGTGGGGAGAAAGAGAAAGAATCGGAGAGAACCTCATTATTAAAGTACTAATGATAATTAAACCAAGACAAAAATACAGAGGAAAATTAAGATATTAAGGCATTAAAATTACATTACTTTGGATTGGAAAGACCTTCTAAAACACCACAAGCTCAAGATTGAGGATGATCCTACTTAGAATTCCTTTGATTCAGACTTAATAGTAATTAAGACTTAAGAGTGATTCCTAAACTCAGTAGTTTTAAGAAACTATTTTTAGCTACAACAAATCAAAAAGAGAAAACCCTTCTAATTATAATTAACTATACTTTCAGGCTGCCATCCTGCAACAGACCTTCCAGTACATCGTGGATCTAGAGAACCAGAAGACGCAGCTGCTGACGCAAAACAGCGAACTGAAGCGACAGGTGGGCGAGCATGAGGCCGGCGGCGGCGGTGGATCCGGCGAGGCCAACTCTGGTGGTAACTACAACGATTCCAGCGCCAACAACAACGGAGGCAACTCTACGACTGCAGTGGCTATCAAGAAGCGCAAGCTCACCGATAACGTGATCAACATCCAGGCGATTAGCGACAGCTCCGACGAAGGCCTGGGATCCATGTCCCCGGAGCCAATGACTCTTCTGACGGCGGGCGGAGCAGCCGCCACCAAGCTGAGCAGCGCCAGCATTCTGGCCGCCAAGGAGCTACTCGAGATGAAGAAGCAGCTGGAGAAGGAGCGCAGCTTGCGGCGATTGCTGGAGGACGAGCTGCAGATGATTAAGCGGCAGCTGTATAGCGTGGCCACTGCGCCACCCGGCACAGCAGTGGCAGCCGCATCAGGCGGTAGCAATGCCTACATTCCACGCGAGGTCATCGAGCACACCGATAACTTTGTGCGCAGCGAAGATCTGGAGGAGTTGGGCGGCACCGTCTCGTACGTGGAGATTGACGAGATGACGGGCCAGCAGCAGGTAGTTGTCTGCTCTAGCATTGAGGAGCTTGAAGCAGATGCCGCCGCCGAGATCATTACCGAGGATCAGGTGCACGAGGAGGTCATCCTATCGTCGAATAGCTCCACGGAGTCTGAGAACGAGGTGAACGTGAATGCCATTGCCAAAGCCTATGCCGAGGGCTGTACGTCGAGTGCGGCCATGCTGCAGCCCATCCTGCAGGCGGCCATTAAGGCCACGCCCAAGGTGGAGGTGGAGCGCATCCACGAGAAGATTGTCAAGGTCAAGACGGAGAAGCACGAGCAGCAATCGATCCAGGCCGCCACCCACTATCAGCATCCGCATCGCCAGAACCTGGAGACCATAGTCCAGGCCATCCGCCATTTGGAGGGCGATCATCTCTTTGCGGACGAGCAGCAGCAGCGTGGTCAGCAGCACCATCACCAGCACCATCAGATAACCGGCGTGCACCATCACAGTCACAGACTGGCGCAGGATGCTCCATTGGCCCTCACCACCACGGGCAAGCAGCATGCGGCACTGGCCGAGCTGAGACCCTTCCTTCAGCTCAAAAGCGGCGGCAACAAGCAGGTGATCATCACGGCCAAGACGGCAAAGGATGCCGGCGGCCTTGTCTCCTCCTCCAGCAGTAGTGCAGTCACGCCGACGGCCATCTTCAAGGTGCAGACGACTGGCGGCGGCGTGTCCAACTCGGGGCACTCGCAGGCTGTAATCAGCGGCAGCAACACCCAACAGGTGACCATCACCACGACCGCCCTGAAGCAGTGCCGGCCGGGCGTCATAGTGGCCAAGCAGTTGCCGTCGTCCTGATTCAATGGCCCCAAGATGGGAACGGGATTGGGATCGGCAACAGGAGTCGCAGCAGCAGCAGCAGCAGCAGGAGCAGGAGCGGGAGCGGAAGTAGTGGCTGCTATGGCAGCCGGCAGATGTGGTGGTGCAGGAGCTGTTTCTAATTCACGAGCTAGTATTAAAGGCGCTCGCCAGACACCAGCAGCAGCAGCAGCAGCAACGTCAACAACAACCACAACCACTCAACAATTTACTAAGCAGAATCCTCCATTTGCAGCCTCGCGGCAACAACGTAAAGGTAGTGGCAGTAGCAGCAAGGAGACTGCTATTAAACAACCGAGGTCGAGGCAAAAGTATGTAAATTAGTAAAACTTTAACGGAAAAATAAGAAACTAAATCAAAAAATCTAAAAAAAAGAAGATGGATACCAAGCGCAGACCTAAATAATTTTTTGTATTTTTGGGATAATAAATATATATATATATGATTTAAATTAGAACTCAACCCAACCTATTTCCAAGCTTAGAACGCCAACAATACAACAAGAACCCAACAATCCAACAACTCATCGACCTACAACAATCCAAAAAGCAACAATTCAACAACAACACATAGCCACTGTAATTAAACGCAAAGAAAAAATACACGTCGTAACATTTGTTCATTTATTGGTTAAGAATAAACTAGAATTAAAATACAGAAAACATAAAAAAAGAAAGCAACTACAAGAAAAACAGAGCAATTGATTTACGACAACAAACAAAAAATAGAACAGAAAACGAACAGCAAATAACGAAACAAACAAGATAAATTGAACGAAAACAAAAACAACAAAACAGAGAGTACAAAGAAAGAAGAAGAAAAGAAAATAGACATAAAATTTATGAATTTTTCTGTTTATATTCATTTTTTTGAACTCTATAAACACCATCGCATTAATTTTTACTTTTTTTTAAATTATTATTTTTATTTGTAATTTGAATACATACTATACTATATATTATATACTTTGAATGAAACTTATTGAGTTTTTGTTGATATATTTGTGTAAAAAATTTTTAAGTCTAATTATGTAAGAGAGCGAATGAGAGAAAAAAACCTAAAAAAACGTAAAAAAATAATTCGAAATAAAACCACAAGCAAAAAATTAAAACAATCTAAACAAAAAAACAGAGAACTAAAAAAAATAAAAAAACAAGTGGAAATCGTTTATTATATAAACTATTATAAAATACATATATATATATAAATATAAATTATATACAAATTATGCATACCTACCATAAACATAAACATAAACATATATAAATAGTACACAAGCAGAGTACATAAACACATAAGTAACGGAACATTACATAATATTACTACTAAACTACAATAAAATAAAACACAAGGATACTTTGCATACATATTTAATATGCTTTAGTGACATAAGTATGTACGACCATCCTCGATCCTTCTCCCCAAAAATCCCCCAAATTCTTCTCCCCATTTAAGAATGCGTATGCCTGAGGGAGAGGGCGCTACGTGGTTGTGTGTGCGTGCGTGTTCTCTGCAGAGCCGACAACTCTCTTCTTCGCCAAGCCGCGCCGATGCTGTGCGTTTCGTAGCTGCCAGCTGCAACACCAAGTGTACCAGCAATCAGCTCGAAATTCGAAATTCGAATCTGAGCTCGAATTTTCTTTGCGTTTCGCGCAGCATTGCCGCGGCTTGGCGTCCCGCATTATTTCCCCACAAGGAGAGAGATATGAGAATGATGAAGAGAGATCGGTAGTTGCCTGCAGAGGACCAGCAGCACGCATACAAGCACATGATACCGCACGCTCATGTGTCCTGCATTCGAATTATGATTAAGAAAACAACAACAACATTATGCAGGCCGTTTAATAGTTAAACAAAGAAAATTATGTACGAAAATCTAAAATTGAAATACTACATGAAGCATATATAAGCCAGATCCATACATACAACCACATATTACTACATACATTCATATTCATGCTCTTATATGAAAACAAAAACAAAAACTACAAACAAAACAAAAAAATTACAAAACATTATGTCAAATAAATGGTTTTTCCTTTTTCCCTCAACAAGAAAATGACTTGCAAGTTGGTTTTTAATTCACTTTGGGGGATGGAGTTTTTAATATATCATCTTAAAAGGGTCTTATATTTTTAAGATAATTTTAACAAGGTAGTTGTATGGTGTATGCCTAAATTTAGTTATTTGATTTGGATTGTTTTCGTCTATTTAATCCACAAATATTAAGATGTGATTGTTAAAGACTTGAGAACATTTTTTGAGTTTTTCGATTCTCGTTTGAAAGTAAAGTCATTTTCGAATTACAATTTATATTAGTTAGCTTTGATTTGTCAATGAAATGAAAATATTCATTTGAAGTCCCTAAAGTGCTATTAGTTTAGTTCCTTTTAGTGGCATCTGACAGCTACAAACCTAATGGTTGGTATGAGTCATATTCATACTTTACATTTTTCAAAATATTAAATTTCGTCCTTAGAAATTTTAGAATTCCTGCAAGAACTTGGACTTGATTTTGGTGTACTAGTTGATTTCTATATTTATATCCTTATTCTTATTAGTATCTCTCTATCACTAGCTTGATCTTAAATTAAATCTATATTATACTACAATTGCTCCACTTCGATTTGCAAATCCGCTGAAAAGACATACATATCCCGGCGCCTGGCAAAGAGCAGCTCCTGCCGTTTGGGATGAGTGGCCAACGAGTGCACAACACCGCCATTATCACCTACAAAGACAGCAAATCATGAATTCAAAAAGCTACCACCCAAACCACAACCTCCTTACTGATTCGAATACGTTGCAGAACTTTGCCCTCGAGCAGGTCCCAGATCAGAGCATCGCCGTCACTGGACCCGGACACAATGTGGGCATCGTTGGCCAGTATTCCGCACTCGATGTGATAGTCATCTCCCCGGTGGCCCTTGTATTCGGATAGCAAGCCTCCCGTCTCACAGTCAAGCAGTCGCACCACGCTATCCTGGCAGCCAGCCACCAGGCACTGCTCGTCGCGCGTTTGACCCAGATAGGTGATGGGTTCGCCCACCTTGTCGCAGGTGAGTTCACCCACACGGATATCGTAGGTCCGCACACAGCCGTCCAGGGAGGCAGCATAGATCTTGTTCTCGTTGGTCAGCACAGTGGTGATGCAATCCCGAGCCTCTTTCATCACCTGGACGGGATCTAGGCGTCGTGTTCGGATGTCCCAGCACATGACGGCATTGTCCCGGCCGCCGGAAATGGCCACCGAAGAGTCCTCGTTGAAGCAAACGCAGCGAACGCCGCCGGCATGGCCACGCAGGCGTCTTACAGGGGTTCCTAAGTAATGAATTAAACTTGTTAATATAAGTAGCTGGAGTTGGAGCTTGGAGTCCCTAACCTGTGGACACGTCCCAGTAGATAATGCTCTTATCCAGGCTGGCAGAGACAATGTAGCTGCTCTCACAGCTGCCCGCCGCATCGGTCACCTCGTCCGCATGTCCACCGTAGGTTTTGAGGAGTAAACCCGACACCGGGTTCCATAGTTTTATCTTCTTGTCAGAGCCACAGCTCAAGCAATAGGTGCCGTCAACTAGGGTCATTGCAATAGATATTGTAATTACAAGAATCTTAGTTTATTTAACTTTCCGTATTTAATTATTTAAGTTAACAAGTAAAAGCGAAGATTTATTCACTAACCATTGTAGCGGACAGCTCGTACTGCTCCTTGTTTGCAGTCAATTGTGGTTTTTACATTAAAATTGGCAAAAGTCGGCATGCTATTTAATTAAAAGTAAATATAAAACGTAAACAATAAAATGGTGTGACCACCTTGCTTGTATTTTTTATTACATATCGATAGGCAGTTTTTTCTATATCGATATTACCCATGCACGGCGCCATTTTAGAGATTTAAAATATTTCCAGCTCTAGTAACAATTTAAGGGGGGAGTAAGGTTAATTCGGTGCAAAAATGCCCACTTTTCAAAAAAATGTTGTGGCGAAACGGCTAAAGCTAGCTTAACGAATTAAATACCATATAATAACACAACATTTGAACAGTTTGTGATAAATTTTGTATTGAAAAATATTTAGAGGTAGAGGAGTTATAGGGAATCTCCCGAGTCGCCTCCAAAAAAAGTTGGTTTGCGGTGTACATCCTAACTGTCCACAGAATCATC
>VNKB01012586.1:0-16048 GCA_008042735.1 Drosophila leontia | reverse complement strand
GGAAAAAATCGATTTTTTGGCCATTTTTGCAAAATTGTATAAGGGGTTACATCATTAAAATTTTTGATTTTGATAAAAAATTGAATTTTTAAAATTTTTAAATGAAGTATGCAGATTTATTAACTGTAGAAAATCTTGCACAGAACAGTTTTCGGATTTAAAATTAATGCTCTTTTGGCCGAGTTATGATATTTTTAATTTTAAAAAAATCAAGAAGTTTTTTAATGTAAGAAATCCGATTTTATAATACAAAATAATATTTTTCTAAGTCAAGGAATCATTTCCGACCCCATAAACCATATATATTCTTGATCAGCATTAACATGCGAATCTTTCTAGACATGTCAGGAAGAAATCGATTTTTTGGCCATTTTTGCGAAATTTGATAAGGGGTTACATCATTAAAATTAGCTAAAATGGCCGAAAATTTTGATTTCTTGAAATTTTAAATTTGGTATGCAGTTTTTTTAAATTAATAAAAACTAACACAAAACTGCTTTCCGAATCGAAATTAATGCATTTTTGGCTTAGTTATGATATATTTTAATTGCTATTTTCTTATCTTCTTGTTTTCTTATCACTCCTTTATTCTCTATTAACCAACTTTAATACACTTTTACCCTATAGATACCGTAGATATCAAATTGTGTTTAAAAAGTAGCCACAGGCTATAATATCGAATCTAGACTGTGACTAAACTTGATAATAAATAAATAAAATAACTCACAAACCTTATATTCAAACAATCAAAGAACTGGAATAGATAAAACTCGAATTAATAAAGTAGAATTAACCCCATATCGTATATGAACTGGCAATTAGCTGGTAATCAGATCGCCTCACCGCTTACCAGAATTATCGTATGGAAAAGCAGCTTAACGCATTTAAAGTTTAAGTTTTTTTTGTAGCTGAACGGCGTAAAGAAAACCTGTCTCGAGGGAAGCAACAGTTGTACAAATTAAAAGCTCGTACACTCGTACGGAGAAGGCTTCCAGCCTTCGAAACACCATTTAAAACCCCTCCAGCCAACTTTTGGATGCTGCTGCTGCTGCAAAACATTTTCTTTTCATTAATTCATAAAGCATATTTTTATTGAGTGGCAACACATGAGTCAAGCGGGGAAAGGGTACAAAGAGGACCCAGGCAGGGCATGCCCGTAGTCATCGTGGGGCATTAAAAAGTTGCAGTAATGGAAATTGTTTTGTGGAAACTGCCAACAGCCAGTTAGCTTGTTGCCATCGGAGCAGAGAGGGGCGAGAGGGAAGGCAGGGGTCTTGTGGGGCTTGTTGGGAATGTGCTGGGAAGTTGTTTTGGGCACGCTTCGTTTGCCACGGGAACTTCAAATAGAATAAAAGTTGACTTGATGCTCCTGATAATTTCCTCTCATTCCAGCTAGTTTTTCCCTCATTTCCCTCGTCTTTTCCTCGCTTCCCCAATGAATTGTTGCGGCTGATAAGATGCTGATGGAAGCGGAGATGGTTATAGTTCAACTAAGATGATTGCCAAGAATGTTATGGCCAAAGTGGATGCTATGGAATGGAATGTGAATGGGAGTCTAGTTTAAATTTAAGACCGGCTTAAAGATCATATATATTTCTGGATAAGATTAGTTCTTAAACTAGTATCTTTAAATTGAATGAAGAGAGTTAATTCTTAATAATCTCCCACAAATTAAATATACTCATGTTCAATCAATTGTATCTTAACATCTCCTCTTTCATTTATCTCTACAAAAGGCCTGAACATACTACCAATTTCGTATATTTTTTCAAGTGTTTGCCAACTGACTGCTCTCCTTTAACGCCCTAGTGCTCTAAGGCCAGCCAACTCCTCCATCAAATTAGCAGAATCTTCATCTCCGGCCATTCTTCATTCCACCTCGGGGTATTTTAGCTCTCCCGGCGCTTCAAGTTAAAAAAAAAGAAGGAAAGAATAAAACTCCCTCGATTGTTTATCCAACAAACACAACAATTCGGGAAACAACATTTTTGTGTGCGGACAGATAGACTGTTTATTTTGATTTGTCCTCACTCCCCGTCTCCCGCTATTTGCTCGGCCTGCACCCCGCGGCCTTATCTGAAAACCCCCATATACATTACACTTATCTACGCTTCCAAGGGGGGGAGCGAGAGAGAGATGTGGGATGTAGAGTCTTAGGGCCACATACGGCTTGGTCCATAATTTTGTTTATTTAATTTTTATGTCATGTGCCGTTCGGACGCTTGTCGCTCGTCGGCCGTCGGTCGTCAAATAAGCCGCCGGAGCTATAGTGGCAGCGTGCTTTTGCCTCTTTCCACCAAGAGGCAGCTACATCATCATCATCATCATCATCATCGTAGCCATCATTGGCAGCAACTTCTATGGCCTGCTCCTGGCATAAAGTTGTCATGCCTCAGTTGTTTGATTGCCTCTGCTCGCTTGCAGTGCGGCCCCCAAGGCGATGGATGGTTGGATGGAACCCCTGGCCTCTCTCACCATCCCGGTCTCTGAATTATACAGTCGAGGTCAGGGAAATAGCAGTGGGAATTAAATAAAATCAAGCTGTAGGTTAGGTAGATTATAATATTTGACAGAAATCTTCATCTCTAAAGCAGTGGATCTTATAGATACCACAAGTCTCTCGGACACATTTCGTATCCTGTAAAATATATATAAAAGCAAACAGACGATTTGATCTAGCCATGACCAAGAGATGTTAGATAGTGGGAAATATATTTGAAAGAATTACTACCCAACCAATTATGTATTAAGGACCTTTAACTAAGTATTCCCACAAAAGTCTTGGCTAACTTTAAGCCAAAAGCAAGCAAATTAGGGTAATGTAGTGTCACTATTAACTTGTCTACAACTGTAACTCAAAGTATTCCCCAGTTGAACGCTCCTTGAATTTCCCATACACACTCAGGGAGCCTCATGCTCCGGCCTCGCAGGAAGATACTCGTAGACAATTTTATTTTCATTTTCCATTTTGGTATTCCTCGGCTCCGTTCCGTTTTCTCTTCTGTTTGGATTCTTTTTTTTATTTCGGTGTATCTATTTCTCTCTCGTTTCTAATTTTAAAATCTTGGTACGTTGTTGCCCGGGCTGAATCGCGTTGTTTACGGAAGTTTTTTTCCGTCCCCAGAACCCCGGTCTCCCCCCCGATCCTGGCTGCTCCTCTGGCCTGAGTGCATTGCCATGTTCTATAGACGACCAACTTCACATCATTGTCGTCATCTTCGCTGTATCTGTCTGTGTTTGTGTCTGGCTCGGTCTTGGATTTTTGTACGAGTATCTTTGTATCTGTATCTGCATCTGTAGTTGTATCTGTGTGCCTGCAGCTTGAAGTCAACTTGTTGTTCGAGTCTAGTCAATGTCGCTCGCTCTTCGCCCAACTTTGTCGACTGCGGCACAAACTTTAATTTCAAATCTATTAGACAGACTGCAAACTGCTATTCCCCTCCGCCATCTAAAGTTGCTGCCTCGCTTGTTATTAATTGATTTCCTTATTAAGCCTTGCTAGTCGGACCGGAGGAGACGACAGAGAGGGAGAGTGGCTTCCGGACTCTTTGACGTAGTTTGGATAATTAGAATGTGATTAAAATGTGTCTGGTTCCGGACTACGACAAGCGGGAACTCAAGTTAAAAGTTAACTTAAGCGTGGACATTGCCGTTTTCTAGGACTTTTAAACTCAAAACTGACTGCTTTGCTTAGTTTTCTTGTAAGGAAAATATGCTTTTACCTATTTTAAATTATATCTTCAACATAAATGCTTCAAAGTTATCCGAGAGCCTTTAACAAAATTTAATTGGTATCCATTTCAATTTGTGCAAATACCTAAACTGCCATCAAACACTTGTTCATAATTATATTGTGGAAAATCTTCTTCCTTACAGAACATATTCAGCTTACAAATTTTCCTTGTTTGTGTTTGCCTTGCTGGAAAAACCCTTTCCTGTCTTGCTCATATTTAGCCCAAAGTATTTTCATAATATCAACAAATTTGGCCCTGGCTTTCGTCCATTGCTTGTGATTTGTTGATTTTGATGTGCCCCAAGGCAATGAACACACTTAATATTATTGCAATTTGAAACAAAAAACAAACTGTTTGCACAAATGCAGACACCTATGGCTTTTACAAATAAAAAAGCATAATTTTAAAGTGTTCAGAGTGGCGGGTCCATTGAACTTTGCCTTTGATTAATGAAAAATAAAATTGGCAGAGGCAAATCTGTCGGGTATATGTTGCCTGTTTTACTCAACTGATTAGCATTTTTGCTGCTGCCGTCGTCGTCGTCGCCGCTGCTTTGTGTTAATAAAAAGAATTTCTGTTCGCGTACGGGGCGAAATGCAATTTAAATTTTAATGCGCTGCCTTTTAGCAACGTTCGGGGAAAAAAAAAAAAAAATTCAATGCAAAATAAAGCAGCAAAAAAAACGTGCAGCACACATGGTAACTGTGAGTGAGCCGGGAGAAGCGGCAGTTGCGTGCCATTTCAGCCCCGAAGGCAAACATGGTCCACTCTATTCCCTCCTGCTGCCCCGCGGCCCTCTGTCCAGAAACCCCGCCTCACGCACTTCAACGCTTTGCATTGTAATACATTTAATTCACTCGTTTCCAATGTCAAAAGTTAGCTGCGAACGCAACTCATTAAGCCGGGAAAGTGTATCTGGCAGATACATTTTCAATCTGCGCCTGATAAACGCCGGCCCCTGTAATGAATCCCAGCACGAAAGCTTTAAGTCGGGTTGAAATGGTATTTGTAACGAGTCTGTGTGCCTGAACAACTTTATCTCTTTGATTTTATAGTTTAGATAGGAAAGAGGTAATTAAAATGTTTCCTAAAATATTAACAAATTGTTAGATTACTTCTGGAAACAATTGTTTGTAAAGTGTAATTAATATATCATCAAAACAGTATATCAAAATAACAAATTAAAACTTTGTTTAAGTTAAACTTTAATACTTGAATTCCCTTAAGCCACAAGTATTCATATAAACCTGATACCTGTACAAGTTGTAACTCATTCCTGGCATTCCTTTCCTTTAGAAAGTTTGTGAAATTAAATTTAAAATCAATTTGCCTTCATCTTTCACTCGACATCCTCTGCATTTCAGGCTTTCAAAGAGACTGGATTTTTACTATTAGGAACTCATCTCCTCGCTCGCATCTCCCCCGCATCTCCCCCTCATCTCCCCCTCATCTTCTCCAGAGTTGATGGCTCCCAGCTTGACCCACTTTCGGCAAACTTCCTTTTGCCGTCACTCGGCTTTGGCCATGCCACTGTCCTTGATCCAGGACTGCCTCTTGCTCTCTTGCCACGCATTAATCATGACAACTCTGCCATGTCAACGTCGTCCCCATGCAAATCCAACAAACTGTCACTAAATGTGCGACTTTAAGCGCTCTTATCCCGCTTGGAGCAGGGAGAAACCACTGCGTTTTTATGTCCACAGTTCGCAAGTCCCCCATTCCCATTTCCATTCCCATCCTGCTGCAATATTTCCTGGGCGCAATTCCAACAGCCCCAGAGTGTGTGTGTGTGTGTCAGAGAGTTTTTCCCAGCCCAAAAACCAAAGCGAGACACATCATCCACATCCGTTTGGCTTTTTTGCCATCGCGCATGTTGTTTCTGCCTTTTGCTGCGAGGCTCTTTGAATATTTCACACGATTGCTTAGTTTTTTGAACATTGGAACGGAACCCATTTGCAAGTGCATCGGAAACGGTTTTTAAAACTCTCCTATATTGCGTAAGCTATTTGATTACAAAAGTAAATATAAAGCAGGCTCTTATATCATAATGAATGATACATTTTTGCATTAAATTACATGGAAGTAAAGTAGCTAAGGCAAGGCAAAGTTTGTATACCCTAGTTATTTATTATAAAAATTATAAAGCTACTAGAAATCGTATATAAATATATATTTTATTTAGGTTAGATACAAAATATCAACAAGCTGTTTAAGCTGAAAGAGAGACAAACGACTAGACATGACCAGATCGATTCGTCTGCTGCTTATTTCAAAGGATACTTCTGTTCAAAGTTTTAACTTGCATAGTTTAATCACTATACCAGTATCTCTAGATACTTGTAGGTGCTCTTGAGCTAGTAAGTGTACTTTATTAACGACTTTGTATCCAAAAGATTGACTCAATAATCATTCTCAACAGGCTAAACCAGCTGCCCACTGTTCAGAGTTTGGTGCTTTGGCCAGGTGAAAAATAGTGTAATTTGCAGCAGTGAAACAGAAACCGTTCGGAATACGGCTCAAAAATGCGGCCCAGGGTGAACAGAGCCAAAGTTAATTTGTAGCGACGGCGAAACAAGCTATTAGCAGGTTGCATATAGGCGACAAGGGGCGGTGGTAGAAGTGGGGGCTGCTATTCCTTCTGCCTGCTTGTTGTGTGTGTGTTACCCGTTCTGGCCACAACTCGTTTTTTCCTGCATTTAAGCCGGGCCATGGGCACACTGATGAACGTGAGCAGCACGTTGACGCTTTAATGCTCTTGCAGTCGGCAGTCGGCAGTCGGGAACCCCCTTTCAGCTTAGCCCGGCTCCTGCAGCTACGTAGTACGTACTACGTGCGCCGGCGTATCTGTCAGATACTTTAGCACAAGTGCTGCAAAACTTTGTAAATAATGCCCGGCTGGGGAACACCCCACCGCTCTCCTTACCCCCTACCGACAGGCTGTGTGTGCATTCAACATGTCATGAATGAATAATTAGCCAAGGCAGAGAGAGTCTGGGGCGAGGGGGCCTGGCGGAGAAGTAGGAAGCCGAATGCATCCATCCACACATGGCAACAACACGTAAAATGTTTCCACACAGTGCGCTGCGCTGCTTTAATTAATTTGAGCCACCGAGCCGAGAGTTCAGCTCAGTTCTCAGCGCACACTCTTCGCTATCTAATTTCATTTTGATTTGTATTACTTTTTCGTAAATATATATTTTTTTTATTATGCCATCCTCATGCATATTCATAACAGCCGCTAATGCCCCAAACAGGGCCAGAGCCCGATATTAATTCCCCTCCGCTCTGCCGCTTTATTAGCCGGAAATGCAAACGTTTGTTATGCTCTTTGCCCGACTTATCTTTTATTTATGTGCATTTCCATTGCACGCAGGGGAGTGGATACAGTTGCTGGATCTGAGGATGGGGATGGGAATGGGAATGAAGATGGGGTTGGGGTTGGGGTTGGGAACTGGGCTGGCTTGGCACTTGGACTGCCACTGAAGCTCGGAAGAACGGTTAACAGGTTAATAAACAGCCCAGACCGTCGTCCAAAACCAGTTAAAGACGCATATTTCTTCTTTACTTGTATTTAATATACTAGGCTTCCCTTTTGGCCCGCTTATTTATGCAATTTTTTAGCCCTCTTATCTGCGAGAATGATCTCTTTGGATTCCCGGAAATGTGCTGAAGGAAATAAAAACCTAATGGACATCCGAAAACTAATTCCACTGAATTTAAGAAATAAAATATATGTTAAAAAGTTGGCTTGTAAAAGAGGATTCTAGCCAGGTTATGAACTTGAGGTACTTAACCTTTACAATACATTTATTATGGAACATTTCTGGCTTACTAGGGAAATGTATCTGCTGCCTCTTAGGATCTTTTACTATTAACAAAGGGTAGAATAGGATAGACTTGTCATTTGGTTTTAGTTTTTAGAGAGAACTGAAGAGCCTACATTTATTTATTTGAGTATAAGTTAAGTCTTTAATGAACAATTAGCACCTTTGTTTGGATCTAAGTAGTGTAGTTTTATTCAAAACAAGGTAAAATTTAATTAATTTAAACTCAAAGAGGCATCCTAAGCATCCTACAATTTTACTTAAATATTTTGTATGTTTTAAACAAATGCATTTTAAATATTTCAATATTGTGCAACTTAAATTAAACTGAAAGTTTTCTTACATTTTTATTTTAATTTTTTCTATTATTAAAAAAAGGCAATTTTAAACATTTCTAAATACTTAAATTAACCCCAACTAATTGTCCCAATAAAATGTTAACAAATTTCCCATGAACATCAGTTAGCTGCTGATTTCACACGTTCCAACAACTGTCCCCCCGTGAGTGCCACACATAAAAAGGCCAAAACAATTCCAACAACAAAAAACTGTCTCAATCGTTTACATAAATTTGCCGAGCTGTCTATCAATAAATCTAAGCGTAGATAAATTTATAGCATTTCGCTCTTGTTGCTATCTGTGTCTAACATTTTTCCCCGCCTTTCTCCGCTCCGAAAATCGGATTTGTAGTCAAGACTACCTCAATGCGAGTTTCGTTTGCCCAAATGAGTTTTCTCGCTTTTGGATTGAGAGGGAGGGGAACCTAGGGGCGCCTGAACGAATAACGAGCGTGTTGGAATAATAAAAGATAAAAAAAAAAAGAACAGAATCGTTTAGCATATTTTAGCATATTCAGAGCCCCGACGAAAGAGACGGCGGCACACCTGAGAGCGCATCTCCCGCTCCCTGTCGCACTCAAATATTACGAAACGCAAGCCGCAATTTTTACCTGTAGTCGTTGTTGTTGTAGTTCATTAGCACTTGTCGGTGACAGGTATATGTGCCCCCTGCTCGCCCCCGGAAAAAAAATATATCTCAGTTCAATTGCCACAAAAGCGCGCTGGCTCAATGAAAGTTTATGAGGCCGTTGTGGTCGTCTCTACTATAGTTCTCTGGTTTTGAAAGTGAATTTATAATTAACTCGGTGAATTTTAAACGTTCGACGCTCTGTGTGCTATTAATTAATGTGGGAAGCAATCGAAATGGGTTTCTGCATCAATTCTAAAATAAAATGCGAAGCCGAATTCGTTTGACACTGCCTTGGGAGGGGATTTAAATATCTGTCTTGAACAATGATCTGAAATATTGAAACTATAAACTTTAAAAATTAAATCAAATCGATTCTTTTAATAATACAAAATAATATTTTTCTAAGTCAAGGAATCATTTTCGACCCCATAAACCATATATATTCTTGATCAGCATCAACAGGGGAATCTTTCTAGATATGTCAGGAAGAAATCGATTTTTTTGCCATTTTTGCAAAATTTTATAAATCATTAAAATTTTTGATTTTGATAAAAAATTGAATTTTCCAAATTTTTAAATGAAGTATGCAGATTTATTAACTGTAGAAAATCTTCTACAGAACAGTTTTCCAATTTAAAATTAATGCGCTTTTGGCCGAGTTATGATATTTTTAATTTAAAAAAAATCAAAAAGTTTTTTAATATAAAAAATTCGATTTTATAATACAAAATAATATTTTTCTAAGTCAAGGAATCATTTCCGACCCCATAAACCATATATATTCTTGATCAGTATTAACATGCGAATCTTTCTAGACATGTCCGGAAGAAATCGATTTTTTGGCCAATTTTGCGAAATTTGATAAGGGGTTACATCATTAAAATTAGAAAAATGGCCAAAAATTTTGATTTCTTAAAATTTTAAATTTGGTATGCAGTTTTTTTAAATTAATAAAAACTAACACAAAACTGCTTTCCGAATCGAAATTAATGCATTTTTGGCTTAGTTATGATACATTTTAATTGTTACCTGCAAGGGTATACAAACTTTGGCTGGCCAAAGTTAGCTTTCTTTCTTGTTCTTGTTCTAAATAATAACAGGAGAGTCACAAACAATTTGCTTTAACGACAAGTTTATCTATTTTTATCTATATTTACCTAAACTTAGATTTAATTGCTTAAGATTTAAATTGAAAAATTAAGCAATTAATTTTATAATATCAATTATAATAAAATGTAATTAAAATCTCCTAATAAGTTATTAATCTTCATAGAAAGTACCGTCATGATAAAATAATACATTTTAATCTCCTTTATTTCCATTTCCCCTAATTGGGAAGGACTTATTGTTCTTGAATGAGCAAACACCTTCAAGGAGAACCACATCACAGCATCACCGAAAGGTGAATAACACTCCCACAGACACACCCCGCTCCGAGATACATTCACCGAGTGCCGCGTTTCCCCCCTTCACCTCCCCCCCACTGATGGCAGAGCAACAAAAATGTAAATCGCATCGCAAAATTGTATTGTGACGAATTTGCTTTTGGCTAATTTTTTGGCGCGAGCATTTGGCGTGGGCCCCCACAACCCTCGCTTCCCCCGCAGCTCATTATTTGTGCTTTTATTTGTATTTATATTTAATTTGATGTGTCACTTAAAATCGTCGACAAGGGGGAAGCAATGTCAACATTGAGCGAGCAGCGCAAGTGAGAAATAAAGATTTATTGTGGGTGAAACAGGCAGTGGGGGTTGCTCGATCGTATCTGTATGTGAGAGCTCGAAGGTTGTCAGACCATTGGCGGAATTAAGTCTATTTGACACCTGAAGGCTTCCCCCCATAACACCCAGGCTCTCCTTCGGGTCTCCTGCATTTGGGCAATGAACTTGGGAGCTCCTCAAGCTCGTAAACTTTGCCATAATTTCGCGCTGGCCATCTGGGAAATGTAATCAAATTAGGAAATCATTCTCGGAATGCCTTTAACCAATCGCTCAGAATATACTAGTATTTGCCAAATATGCAAATGACTATTTATGGGTGATTTTCAGGCATCTACGGTGGCACATGCCTGGTGGTGATGTTTCCACACAAATAAATTCAATTTAATTTAATTTGCGCCCCCGGGTCAGTTAAAAATTATATATCATTCGATGCCAGCTGTTAATGACCCCAGCCAGCAGCAGCGGCAAATGTTGTAAAATGTGATTATTACAAATGCTGGCCGGGCCAGAAGTGCCAGAAGCCACAAGTCCAAAATGTTCAAGTGAAATACAATTAATTATGGCTGTTAATGATCTAGCCGAGGAACAAAACTAACCAGCAAGAGATGGGGAGTCTGGGATAAGTCAGAGACGAAACCAGGAAGTTTAACCAAAAAGAAAAAAAAAAATAAAAACATAAAACATGCTCGCAGAAAACCAAGTCAAGTCCAAGCTGCCACAGCTGTGTTGCTCATGTTAATTTCATGCGTTCAACAGGTTTGGCCCCCACCCCGCCCGGCCTGCCGCCTTGCTGCTTTTCTGTGCCATATTTTACGTTAGTTTTAGTAATTTTTCCATTTCGCCACGCCAACTACCGCGCAGCATGCGTTTAAGTGTCGTCGCTCTGCAAGCGAATGCATATAGTATATATAGTATCTGCAAGTACGAGTATCTTCGTGTCTGCAGTTCCATTGCTAGTCCACAGTCACAGTCCCAGGCTCAGTCCTGGGTGCATGCCTCGATACCTGTTTCCGATCCTCTGCAGAATCCTGTCAGAGAAGACCAAATGAAGCTGCAGAACAAAGGCGCAGAAATCGTACTCCCAACAGCGTCTGACTCACCGGCGGAGTGCCAACAATACCCACTCCCCAAGCCGCCGGTGATGGAGAGCAGTCGAGCTTTATGGGATGGGCCTGGGATTGATTTAGGGAAAGGCGAACAGAACATGACCGGGCATCGGGCACACTTAACAGCTTTAAAAGCCTGCCCATGCCTGATAAATTTATTAAGGCTAAAGATACTTTTTGACTGCCAGTGCATCCCGACGACTCCCAACAAGCCATGAAAAAAACGGAGACAACAGTTTGATAGCCTTAGATAAGGCGCTCAAAGCCACTTGGGAAGCCCTGAGAGCTGGCTACATAAATTGGATTCCCGTGAATTTGTAATGTGCGCTCAAAAGTTCCAAAGAAGCAGCAGAAGGAAAACAAGAGTGGCAACAAATATTGTTGTGTCTTGTGTCTCTGGCTGTGTGCAAAGTATTTGGCATACACTTATTCATAGGAAACCAGAGGGTCGGGTCGGGGTCGGTTCTGAGATGTGGCCACCAGACAAGGCGGGCATATGTACGTCGACTGAGTGTTACCAAGAAAACTGTCAACTGGCCGGCGCACTGACAGAAACCCTCCACTAAGTATGGGCTAATACTTCTGAGACGCTGTTGCGTTTGTTTCAGTGTACGCATAGCTTGCCGTGTAGTCCGTCCATCAGTCAGTTGTAAATCCGGACACACACACAGATACTAACACGCACACCGTGGAGCCCTCAAGTGCTAACTTAATTATTTAGCATGCGAACAGGAACAGCAAACACAAAGGAGTAGGAACAACTTCAAACTTGGCAACAAAGAAAGCCCGCTGGAGCCCCTCCCTGCCAGGCACAGCCCCCCCTTTTCGAAGTGCCGACAAAAGCCAAAATCTCAGCTGAAGCCGCCGCAACGTCGCGAAGTTGAAGTTTTCGTTTCGTTTCGGGCTTTGGTCTTGCCTTTGGTTTTGGTTTTGGGTTTGGGCTGCCTTCCTCTTTTCTCCGTTTTGTTGTTAAGTAGATTTATGCACGTCTAGTCTGAAATTATTTGAAACAAGTTTAAAAGGCATATGGCCAATCTGCAGGGAGAGCCCTTGCGATTCTGCGGCGACTCAGGTAGAGAAGGGCGTTGCAGACGACGGTCCTAAACCTAAGCCACACTGGGACTGCTGCGGCCTCTACATAAAATCGAAATGAAGTATACGAAAGACAACGAACGGCAAACACATGTCGACGTGCCAAAGATACAGGTAGAGAGATACAGATACAAATGTATCTGCGCCAAATGCAGGGGCCCTGACCCTGATGCTTCTTTCGCTACCCGTGACACTGGCAGAACTGAGGAACTGAGACGGGGTCGATTCCACGAATTTCACACATTTTTGGCTTGCTTGATTATGATGATTACGAGGGGCCCGTGTTGACGATGATGAAGGATTAAGATGCGCTGTTCGGGGCTCAGCGAGAAACAAAGATACATTTGCTAACACGGAATACCCAGCGATGCGTAAGATACCCCGACAATTTACTACTGCATCTTTATGGCCCACATTCGCGCTAACGCCTTTGACTTTTAGGACAAAGAGATGGCGATGTGGGCGTCCTGACTTTTTAACACACACAGGATCTACAACTTTGTGCTAGCGACAGAGCGTTATGCATCTTGTTATTATAAGTTTGTTCGCTTGAATGGACTGCTCGAGAGATACTATCTATAACCACATAAGATAGGAGCTTAGATCAACCCCTCTGATGACTGCTCCTCCTTCTGTCTCCACCTTATTGCTCTTGCGGAGTCACCTCAACTGCTCATCAATTGCATTTGGTCAACGCCCCCAAGGACTCTGCTACCAAGCTTCATTTTGGCTTTCTTGTGTGGCTTCCTACAGCATATCGCGTGACCAAAGGGAAAGCTGCATGTTAAGGGAGTTCAAGTTGTGGAAAGGCAAACAGTGGGGCAGAGGGGGCACCAACTGTGCCGTGGCAACGCCTTCGATCGCCCCAATGGCAGCCAAAGTATCCTCAATTACCTTTACGACTCCATTTAAAGTGGCCCACAAACAGAGACCCGGCCAAAACTGAAACCCGAACGGAAGTGCTCATTTTGCCTTTTTTCGGTTTACATTAATTTCTCATAACGCCGAACTTGACTTTTTAACAGCTAACAAAGTAGTATATGGACAAGGGGGAAGGCAGAAAAAAATTAATTTATTATGTTAACAATGGCCACACAAAAGTTTTGTAATGTTTAAGCCCCGGCAATTAAGTGACAGGAATTATCAACTCCCCGGGATCTTCTTGCATGTGTGAGAGAGTCCCCGGGTCTAGTTAGCCCTTGTCGTGGCGGTTGTTCCTTTCCCTCTCCCGGTTGCGTGTTTTATGACATTATGATTAAAATCATTTTGTGTCACAAACAATTGTCGCACACACTCACTCACACACACTTGTGTATTTTAGCCAGAGGAAATGGACACGAGACATGTCATACGAGCAAGGACCTCCCCCATGAGCAAAGGCAAAGCCTCCTTAATTTCTGTTTTGATCTGTTTTGGGCCTTTTCATATATGTTTTTTAGTCACTAATGAGCGTTTCTGGGCGACTCAAAGAAGGGTTAGCCAGCGAGACATGAGGAGGACTGCCCTATAATTGGATATATTGTCAACGTTTAATTACCGTGCTTTAGTCAGGCTTCGAATGGGGAGATAGCTGGATCAGCTTTAACATGTTTTAAGTGGTTATTACCTGCAAGAAAAAGAGATTACAAACATTAAATTTCAAGCAATGAAAAGAGTACTACTTAAGTTGGTACATCCCAAAATATACAACGATTAGGTCTTTGGATTCTCTGAATTTCGATAAGAAACTTTCGGAGAAATTCTCTCGTGAATAATATCTTTATAATAGTTTTTTGCGGAAAAATGCCATTCATTCAAGTAAAAATATAATATTAGTTCCCTGATAGACCTGTTGCTTTCCCCGGAATTATATATATATGTCAGTAACATATAAATAAACCTTGGTTATTATCGAAATTTGGGTTATCAGGTCGCCACCTGGTCGGAGCTTTGTCACCTAATGCGTCATGGTACCCAGCACTTAGGTTGATGTTAGGTGTATGCACTTTCACAAGGGCACATACCCTAGTTATTTTAGTTATATTTTTATTTACTTGAATTTATTTTAATTTTCCGGTTTGCTTTACTCATCGAGGTACAGCCCAAATTGATAAGAACCTCGACGCCGTTCCCGACATGCACTGGCTTACGCAACTCCCTCTGATAAGTTGAGCCCCAGGAAGGATGGGGGACCGAGGTGGCTTCCTGTACATATACAATATAGCCGGGTGATCCGCCCCACACCCCTGCCTGTTTGGTTTGTTTTATGTCTTGGCAAACATTCGATAAAGCAAAAAAAAAAAGGGGGAAAAAATAAAAAGAAAATCTCAAGGCAAATATCAAGCGAGTAAAAGTTAAACAAACAAATAAATATTTGTTTATTATTTCTGTCACCGGCTTTTCTCACTGTAATATGTGTGTGTCATTCTGTCGTTGAACTTTCCGGCATTTGTGTGTCAATTTTAATGAGCGTTGTAGAAACCCTAACAGTGCCACAAAAAAAAGGAGACCACCAATTGACAGTCGCAAAGAGGCGCAACTTTTTACCTTTCCTTCGGTTTTCGTGGCTTGATTTATCATAGACATTTACGATGGACAGACAAACTCCGCCCACATACTCGCAGCCAGGAAAAAAAACAGACTAAATTCCATCACGCACTTGCCCCTTAATCGTTTAGGAGTGCTTTAATTAAATAAAAAAATATATATGTTCAGAGCATGCTGGAAGCTGAAAGAATCCCAGGAATGTCAGAACGACTTTTGGCCAGGGCAACGCATCCTGGACAGTTATAAGAAATTTTTCTCTTTTTTGTTTTTGATAAACTTAAAGGCATTTTGCAATAATCACGAAGCAAGCAAAGGAAGAAAGGACAGGAGAAAAAATATATAAAAAAAAGGAAATAAAACACATCGTTTTTCCCTTTTATATTCATAAACTTTTTTGTTACACCCCATCATCAGAGGAACTTTTGAAAACTTTGAGAGAACAGAGAACCGGTATTTTGAAGCCTCCGATTCCCAACTCACAGCATACACTGTACGAAAAAGGTTTAAAGAATCCAAAACAGGTATCCTTTAACTCGGGAATTGTTTCTTGAAACAATTATTCAATTTAAGAGATTAAAGCTGCATTCAAAGGGGTCGAAAACTATTATTTAAAAATTCTCAACTTTATACCATAAAAAAAATATTTTAAAATATTTAACCTTTTTGTTTCATTATACATATATTTTTTAGTAAATACACACAAACGAATGCAGTAGACAGACGCAGATGAAGAATCAACGGCGACGGACAAGGCCCTGGACTGAAGTCAGACAAACCCAAACCGAAAATGTATCTTACGGATACACAAACATGCCGCAAGTCTTTGTCTACGTAAATGGCCCATGAAAATGAGACAAGAATATATATAGCGGCTATATGCCAAACCAGCAACAACAACAACAAAAAGGAACACGTCAGGAACAACAGAGGAAGGACAAGAGACAAGAGCCCAGCACGACAGTCGCCCGCCGTCTTCGAGGCTTCGCTTCGATGGCGACATCTTCATAAAATAAAAATAAAAAAGTGCCGAAAATCGCGTGTTGATAACGGCGAGTAAAATGCCGAAAAGCGAAGGG
>VNKB01012582.1:0-11360 GCA_008042735.1 Drosophila leontia | reverse complement strand
GCCATGAATGTATTTATTTCCACATTTTGCTAAACATTCACCAGATTTAAATTCGCATTCATGTAAAATCACATAAATACATACAAAATACCAATATCATATGATTGAATGTATATCAGTGACACACATTTTTTTCTCTGCGCAAGAATTATTCAAATGATTTAAGCGGCTTAGGGTAATGGCTGGTGAGATTTGGCCGGAAAAATCGAAAAATAGTTGGAAGTGGAATGTGAAAAGCGGCTCTAAGCGAAAGGAATCCCTGTGGTCGCTTAAATTATACAGTATAATTTGGCCATATGGATTAACGACTTTATAAAAACGGCCACTGAATTAACAATTGTTTTGGGAAGTATTTCCAATTGCGTTTGTAATCAATAGCCGGAGGAAGTCACATTTGAATTAAAATTTTTCCCTAAATATAAATAAATAAATGTTGTTTAAAAACACAATACAATGCTGTATCTACTCTACACTGTTGATAACTCACTTGATAACTCTCTTGAAGAATATATATTAAAAAAAATTTAATTAAAGTCAATGTAGAATTCCAGCAGAGAGAATCGCCAAGAGATTTCCCATCTGTCATTTCAAGTCAAAACTTTATAAATATAAATAGAAATGACTTAACATTTTCTTTTAAAGCTTCAGAAAAACATTAAAAAAGCAGGAAACCAAATAAAAACAATTAAAATAAACCCCTTTTATAGCTGAAACTACTTCCCCCTGAGATACAGCAACAGAAATTCCATCATACAACATGACTTACGACTTTAAAGATAAGGTTAGCTCACCATGCCTATAAAAGCGGTAGCTTTGGCTTTTCTGAAGTATAGTTTGTGAAAATGTTTCGTCTTGTGTGGCCCCTTCTACTGATCACTCTTTCAGGAAGAGCCATTCATGGGCAGAACTCCTCCTACCGCATCATTGGCGGCTCCTCGGTGGACATGAAGCAGGCTCCCTACCAGGCTAACATTCTTGTGGATGGAAGTCCATGCTGCAGTGGTGCCATCATAGACAACAGGAGAATCCTCACTGCTGCTGGATGTGTTTATGGATGCCCCACCAGTTCGGTGACGGTTCGAGTGGGCTCCAGTTCCAGGAATAATGGAGGAACTCTATTAAGAGTCTGCGGCATTAACACTCATCCGCAATACTCTGCCTCTCGCTATGACAACAACCTGGCAATTTTGGAGCTCTGTGATCTCCTGACATACTCGGACTCTATAAAATATATCAACGTGACGGACAAGGTGCCGGAAGATTCTTCCCTGGCCGAGGTCACGGGCTGGGGATCCACCAGTTGGTTGGGCAGCTGGTGGGACAGAATCTTTGGCAGTCTGCCTGATCAACTGCAAGCCGCCACGGTGAGCTTTTACAATCGGGAACAGTGCGCCAATGATATATCTGGCTGGTTCTGGACATGGGACTATGGCGTCTCGGATCTAACCCTTTGCACTTATAGTTACAATAGGGCAGCCTGCTCTTACGATATAGGAGCTCCACTAGTTAAGGACAAAAAACTGGTGGGCATTCTGTCCTACAGCGGCTGCACCACATATCCCGATGTCTACGCCAATTTGATCAGGTTCAGGAGCTGGCTGTTCAAAATGACAGCAGTCACTGAAAAAGCTACTACAATAGCAGCAAGTAATGCTACAAGTACTGGAACAACATCTAGCAAAACTACTGAAAAAGCTTCTAGTGCAACGGCTCCAACAACGACTAGTACCACTACTCCAACAACGATTAGTGCCACTACTCCAACAACGACTAGTACTACTGCTTTGCCTGAAACGACGCCTGAAAACTAGCTTTTCCTGTTCTTCATTTGCGCACACTTTTTTAATAATAATACAAAAAATTTATATCCCTCAATAAAGGAGCTAGAATCCCATCCCTTTAAGTCCTCGTATGTGCTTTTCTTTCCTTATATATATTTTTTTTGTCTTTCTAAAACCACAATCCTGAGGCTGCACTCACAGAGTTTGAGACCACCATGCAAATGTCTCCTCCAATAGCTTCTGGGCAGTTGCATTATTCACGCTGGCCGAGTTAAACAGAAAGATAATGGGAAAACGATTTTTCCTTGCTCGACTCTAAGGTATCCCTAACAAAAGTTAATGTGTAAATCCCTTCTATGTTTGGGAAATTTAAAACAAGGTAAAACTATCTAAAAACCTCCCCAGCTTAAGTCACTAATTAGTTTTTAAGACATATCTCAAGAAATGCTTTAGGTAATAACCCTTTCCATAAAATAAAACATCTTCCAAGTAACCCTTTGATATCCTCCATGTACTTAAGTTAATTAAAGTTTATTTTCTGGCCGGCCAACAAAAAGCCAAAGACAAATGGCGGCCTGAAAAAGGGAGAGGAAGGAGCAGGACGACATGGCCGTTGATGAAGTGTCCCCTCAGGTTGACACCATTTATAAGCTGCCAGGAGCTGCCTCCAGCTGCATTCGTTTGCGGCTAGTGCAGCCGCATTGGGTTCGGCTCGCCACATTCTGGCATCCTGGCAGACTGGCTGACAAAATCAAGATCTGGGGACATGGGATTTACTTGAAGGCAGGTTGCCTTGCCGGAAAACGAAAATACTTTTAGTGCAAATTGAAAAGTTCTCTCCGCTTGGAAAAATATCTGCGAGCAGATGCCAATGCTGATGCTCCTGCCTCAAGGACATCGACACGAAAGCCGTTCTGACCATTTATCAGAATGTTATTGGCCAAAAGACAAAAAAAAATAAAAAGGAAGAAGGAAAAGAGGGAGTATGGGGAAAAGTAGAAGAAAAACTAAAGAAAGGACAGCCAGGGAGAAGGAAGACAACTGCAATAAAATGCAATGTTTCTATTACAGCGATTTACGTGCACACACCGACTTTGAAGGGCAGTGATAACTCAATATATGTCCCAGAAGATAGTGATATATGGCTCATTAGTATCTGCTTTTGACCAACTTTGACATTCAGAGTGAATATATTAATTTTTCATATAAACCTTGTTGAGAATTCTGAGTAGAGTAAAGCTTTGTTGGTTTGTTCATAACTTATATATTTATACGATCACTGGTTTCTGTACGGCTCAACCCTCGTTCCCCCTCGGTTCTGCTCTCAAAACTAAACTGAAAGATTCATAAACTGAATGTTTCTTAAGATTCTTTTGTTTATCTTTTCATCAGAGAGCATTAAATACCAAGATCTCCTAAGAATGCAGCTTAAAATTACTCTCTGGTTTGCTACTAAGAACTGTAACTTTTCAAGCTGTTGTTGCTGCTTTGCTCAGACATTGCAGGCAACGCGGGAGAGAGGTAGTCAAGGAGAGAGGTACGTCAAGTTTGAGCTGAGCTTCCTTTTTGTCCTTCCTAATGAGTATTCACCGTATAACTTCATTGCCCCACTCCCGTCAGTTAGCAACCTCCAACAGCCGCGTGAGCAACATTTTTATGGCTTCTTGGGCGGGCGAAATGCTCAGTGTTTTTTGGCCAAAAGCAAAGGACGACGCTGTCCTGTCCTGTCCTTCTAGCCGCCGTGACTTGTTGTAGTTGCTTAGTTGGTGGTGTTTCTGGGTTGTTTGTTAACTAGCAGGAGCAACCAACTGGCAGATAAGCAGCCGAGATGCTCGTCCTGCCGCTGGTCAGATGCATTTATTTCCCTTATTCTTCTCGTGTGCATCGCATCCAGCGACTGCTTTCTTTTTTCTGGCCATTTTAATTGCCGTTGAACTTGGTGTTTTGGCAATTGCACCGACAACTAAAAGGGAAACAAAACAAAAACCATTACAACAACCCAGCAGAGCAGCAGCAGCAAATCGAAGCAATATATTTGATTTAACTTGTTTGCACAAAATAGTTCTGTTGGCCTTTTTACTTTGGCGCGCACAAATAAATTTGTTGACGCGCTCCGAAAACTATTTTGGGAATTGCGGAGATTTGTGGCAGAAATTCAGAATTATTATGGCCATCGTGCAACAATTTATGGCATTGAACTGGATGGCCGCAAGTTTCGGGGTGGGTCAACTATTTGAGAATTAAGTTTAATTAAGTTGGTTGGGCGGAAAATAAACGTTAACTGTTAAATTGTTAAACAAATTATAGAGCATAATGGAGGTGTTTTTAAATAGTAAATCCATTTTTTAATGTTGCCAACAATAAACACTTATTGCTCAATATTTAAACTCTTTTTTGTTGCTCGCCTTTTTTTGTATTTATATTATTTAAACCAAATTTTCATTTTCCAATTAAGTCTAATATGTTTTTAATTCACGCTCTAGAATATTTAATTGAATTTGTTATGCAAAGCGATCCATTTGCTTACTCTTTTTTCCTTTCCCCATGTCCACAAAATTTTTCACAATTAAATTCCTCTCACACGAGGAGCACTAATACGCAGATGGAAATGCTAGGAAAAACATTTAAATTAGGATTAGTTCCGTATGTGCGTGAGCTTTTAAATCAAAACATATGCAGACAGCGGGATGCGTTTTCGTTTTTGGCCATTTACATACATATATATGTATATATATATTCCTGAACGCCGCGGGAATATTGATTGGGACCGGAAAGGGGGTTGCTGTGGTGTCGTATGCTGTGTGTGGCTCACACACATAAATTAATGTCCTAACACAACATTTGTAACTGAGCAGCCAACCGCCGCTGGTCATTGGCCCGCAGCATTTTCCGGACAATCAGAGACACTCCGAGTCCAGCACGTCGTCGCGCGCATTTTCAAATTATATTATATTTTTGAATGGCTTTTTAGAAATTAATAATTACATATGACAGCCCGGGTGTGCGGGTTGGGAGCATCAACGGTTGTACGTGGCATTTAATTTTTTGTATTATGCAACTGTGAGTGCCACGGCAACCAAACCAGCCACTTTAAAGGCCCTTAAAAATTGTTTATAAATAATATGGAAAATAAAGTTAAAACTAGATTTTAAAACGAAAAAAATGAATGTAAAATATGTTTTATGAATCCGTAGAACAATTTTCAAAATATTGCTTATCATTATTGCAAATTTCCGACTTGAATGAACATTAATTACATTGAAACTAAAATTTCATCACCATTTTAACACTCAAAATACTAAAGTAAGATTCCATTTTGAAAGAAATATATGGTTGTTTGATATTTCGAAATCATAGATCAGATAAATGGGACAAAACCGATTCTCATCCTTGGAGATTCATTTAAAGTTTGAAATTAAATTAAAATAAATTCTTCGCTGGTTGTTTATATTTAAAAAATTTTAAAAATTTGGTAAAAACTCATGAAGATACCTTTAAAACTCTCACCTTTTTTCTAGAATTTATCAACTTCAATTGCTGCTCCTGAACAGAATAATGTCCCATAGATTATCCCGCTATTGTGAACCTGCTACATCTGTGGTTTATTTTTATTTTTTCCCCTTTTTTTTAGGCTAGCCCATATCACATTTGTATCCTTCCGGTTTCCCTAGGATATTTTTTATGTCCCCATACGCAGTGCGATTTCAGAGACTGAATACTTTGGTCTTTACCCATTATTAATTGCTAACGTGCGCTGATTTCTTTGCTAGACTTTTTGCGGCCCGCTTTCTTCTTCCTGTTTGCGCTGTGTGTTTTTTTATGTTCGGGTTATTTGTTGTTGGCTGGTCGGTCTCCTTTTTTGGCCAATGTTGAATGCCATTTAACCCTTTCGTTTGCTGTTCGTTATTCGTTATACGGTGTCTTGTCCATTTGGCTCGGCAGTGACATTCATGCACCGGCGAGCAAAGCGTCGCTCCGGCAGATGAGCGAGGTCTTTGGCCAAAAGGGAGTTGGTAACGGCGTCGGCTCAGTTTGGCAATAAATCAATGCATCCCGTTTGTTTTTTGGGGGACTCCGCTGGCAACTTAAAGCCGCTAAGCTTTGCTAAAATTTAATGCATTTCCCGGGACTTTTTACTGTAATTACGAAACCATATCAAACTTTGCTAATTAGCTGCATTTTTATGCATTGAAAGAGAGGTTTTATGTTGGCTCAAAGGCAGACAATGACACATAATACTGTTTGTCATTGGTTGCTAAAAGAAATTGTGATTCTGCCTGATGTAAATACAAGAAAACAGGATAATGTGAACATATTATTTTCAGTCAACTATTGAACCCATTTCTCTTAACTTAAATTCACTATAAATATTATAATATTTAAAGAATCTTTAATTAAATTTAAATAATAAGTGACAAGGCCAAAATCATTACGAGTTATAAATTCTTATGTGACTTCAGCTGAAATCGCAAATGTGGTTTGTCTGCCATCGAATGTTGGCTTGTGGTGCCAAGGCCAACAATGGTCGATCTCTGAGATATATTGGACATATGAAAAAGCACAGAAAAGGCAAACAAACACACACAAAAGCCAGGCAGGCAGGCATTCAGACCAAAGGACGAAAAGGAGGCTCTTTTCCGGCTGCAATAAATCTGCAGAGAAAGAAAAAGGGAGGCGGGCCGGGTAAGTGGTGTTGCCTTACAAGTTGCCATGACATTGTCATGCATATGAAGTGCATGTTGTACTTACATACATGCATTTGTGTGTGCACAACATAAATGCAGGCTCACACAAGTGCACTGAAAGAAAAAATTAATACAGTTTAAGAAACTATAAAATAAATACAAAGATTGTAAAATAATAATTGAAGTTGATGTGAGGTCTTACTTCTAAAAATTTCTGTTCTCTATTTATTTTAATATATTTTTTTCCAGTGTTCTGGCATTGGAACACTGACCATTGGCCTTTTTTAATTGCAGTCACAGTTGCAGTTGCCTTGTGGGGTTCGTTTCGTTTCGTTCGGTGTTTACAAGCTGCGCCAATTTCGCGCAGCTATTAAATATATTTCCAGATGACCCAGCCCGGGCCCCCGCCACCCCTTCCCTTAATTTGATGCACAATTTAAGCCGTGATTGCGCTGATAGCGACTCATTTTAATTTAATTTCTATTTAAATTCATGTCATCTATGCGCGAACAAACTTTCCGCCAACAAATTTTACGGCCAACACTCAGCTCACAGCGCTGGGCTTAATTACCCCTTGCTTATCAAAACATCTCCAAGCCGAAGCTGAAGGAGCAGGAAGAAGCCGCCGACGACGACAGTTGAGTTTCCTTAATGAATTATTTAATCTGCGCCCCTGCATCTGCCCTGCCTTCCTGCCCCCCCGCATCCTTCGTCCTTCATCCTTTTGGCGTCTCGCCTGCCACTTTGGCAAAATTTACTCGCTTCGGCTAACCGACATTTTTTTCGCTCGACTTGTCAACCCCATCAGCAGCAGCGGTGGACAAATAAAATGGAAAAACAGGTTTGGAAAAACTAACATTAAGGTATGTTAAGTTGCCGAAGAGCGAAATGCTCTAGAAAAGGATTTCTTCAGGATTGTTGGTCAAGAATTAGGGAGATATAAAGCTGAAAAAACTTATTTATTTCCTATTAAAGAATTCTAAATTAAATAAATTTTAAAAGCTAAATAATTCACTAACCCCCAAGAAGTCTTTTGTTAATTTTTTATAGGAATTAAATATAAAATAGATATGTAGAAAACCTCTAACTATTCGTTTCTAATCGCAAATATACCCTGAGCAAATATATGAAGATATATTTATAATTTCAATATTATAATTATTTATTTGTTTTATCATATTTCTTGTTTTTATTTATATTATAAATTTCACTACATTTATTTAAATTTATCTTAGTAATAGTGCATTTATACACCCACTTCAAAAACCTTCAAACTCCAAGCTTCAACCCTGTGACCAAAGTCAATATTCTCCATTCAAAAGTTAGTCTCGCAAAAAATGCTTAAGCTAATGCAAATAGGCCACAGAGCTAGAACCTGAGTCCTGCGGTTGCTATGGAGGCTAATAAGTTAAACGACACCGTGACACAGTTACGAGGGCACATATTAATGCCAAGGCGGCGTGCTGCCCGCCAGGCCAAGTTCGAAGGAGACGGAGACGGGACAGGACGGAGGCTGTGTCCCCTCGCGGGATGTACGGCTGAGTGAGCGTATTTGTTCACCTATTTACCGCGCAAATGAAGTTGAAAATAACTGTGAAATGAAGATGAAGTGCTTTAGTCAACAGGAGCCAAGGCAGCGGAGACGGCGACTGGGGGCAGAAGGAGATCCCAGACAGGCCGGCGCCTAAATGGAATGTAAATATTTGAGCAGCGACACAGCAACGGTAGCTTTAACGGTCCTTTTGGAAAAGAGTGAAAACGGAGGAGATGCCCATGGAAAGCCAGCAGGAACAGGAGCTCGCTTCAGAGCTGACTTGTTGGCAACTTAAGTGTCCGTGTGTGAGTGCTGCCACACATAGTACATCTTTGCATGTTAGTCTCAAGAAAGGCACTGAAAAAAAATTAAGAAAGAATCTTGAAAATAAAATTCATTACAAATTATAGTAAGACTTTTGATGTTGCAAATAAAATAAAATAAAAGGTAAGGGGTTTGTACAATGCTCATAAGTTTGAGTTATTCATCTGGTCTTGAGACCATCTTAAGGTTTTCTTAATAACTTTACAAATAATAATATAATATATATATATAAGGATCTCAATTATAGTTTAATCTCAAGCCTTAACCCCATTAGGGAGGTTTACTTGGTTCTCTTGATGATTTTAGAATTCTAAAACATTTAAATTTTAATTAAATGTGGCTTTTAAAAGTACAAACCAGTGAATCTGTGTCTTTAAATAATTCAAGTAGCTATACCTTCTCCTTTTCCTCTCTTTAAAATAGCATCATTTCAAATATTTCTTTGCTCTTTTAGTTTTAAAATAATAACCCCCTTTTCTCTCTCTCTGTACGTTTGAGTGTGTGTAAGACTGTGTTTAACTTGGCAACCGTATGTTTATTTTAGCGCTCTCCCGCCTGACAGCTTTGCCTCCCAAAAAGGCCTTAAGCGGCAAAACAATGGTCGAGCGAAGCCATTGAAGGACGACGTGCTTGCCAGCTGCAAGATCCGTTTTTGGTGTTGGAAATTAAAGTCAATTAAAAGACCGGAGATGTCTGTATTTACGTGTGAGGGTGTCGGGCTAATTCCCACGCCCATTTCTTGGCATAAATCAAAACGAGCAGTGTCTGAAAAGAGCCATTACTATGTATGAGTGTACTAGTAAGTTCAAGGCGTAGAGCACTAAAGTGCAGCGAAAGACTCTATTTTTTTATTTTTTTTGAGGCCAAGCCTAAGCGGGTCGAGTATCCTGGCTATCAACTTGAAAAAGGGCTGAGAAACCCTTCCACTTCAGCACTTAATTAGTCGTAGAATATTCTTTCAGTTGGCCAAGGAAACATCAAAGCTAAATGCATAAGCTGAAATTAGGGAATTAAGGCAACTAAAAGCTCTTAAAATAAATATACTAATAATGGAATAAGGTTTCGTTTGTTGGCAAATCAAATAAATTCAATAAAATAACTCTTTGAAGTATTTTAAACTGAATTCAATAACAACATTAGCCTTCTTATTTGTGAGCTTTTCTTGGCCAAATACTCTTAAGAAAGCGGATTATATGCTCCCATTGATAGGAGACACTTAACTAAAGCCAACCTGGCCAAAAAGTAAATAATTCACTTCGCTTGCACTTGCACTTGCACTTGGCTTTCCCTAAGAGTTCCCCCCGGATAATCTGCTTAGAATCAACTGGCACAGTCTGTTTGAGAATCCCTTCAATCGGCTGGAAAATCGCTTATGGACAGAGTCGAGTCTGCTCTGCTTCAGCTGCTTCTCCTTTTGGCCAGAGTTTTCATTTAGCAACATTTAACGTCAATTGTTTTATGACTGCCGGCAGCGGCAAAAAAAAAAAAAAAAAAAAAACAAAGCCAGAACGAGAAAAAATAAAAAAAGGCGGATGATTTATTCAGCGCGAAAACGGTGAAAGAAACTCAGAGAGAAAAAAAAAGAAAATCTTGCTAAAGAAACAGTGTCTAAAAACTCGGCATGAAGCGAAAAATTCGCTAAAGTTGCGTTTTCCTTGGGTTTTCCGTTTGGAAAAGGCCAGCCTTTTGTGGAGTTTATCTTGCGGCTGTGGTCGAGCTGCAGGAGCAGCAGGAGCAGCCGGTGGAAATTCAGGTGGTGGTGGTCACGCTTTTCTAAGCGTTTTCTTATCAGCTGCAAAGCGCGGGACTGGGACAGAGGAAAAGCGGACCAAATGAAGCGGCTCTGGCCACGTGACCGCACGCTTTTCCAGATTTTCCACTAAAAGATTTGCAGCGTTTCGGTTGCGGCCTTTTGTTGCAGTCGCAGTCGCAGTCGCAGTCTTTTCCTTTCACCATATTTATTTTGTACATTTTTTCGCATAAAAATACCCCTTAATGGGCAGCAGCACTGTGCGGCCGAGTGGTTTGGCTTAGCTGCGAGTCCTTGACAAGGCACTCGCTTTGTTTGTAATTAATAACACTCGATGTGCTCTTTCAGTGCGGCAGCCGCACATTTCCATAATTAAAAGGCCAGCAGCCAAAAGGAGTCCACGGCGATTTAGCAATGCACAGCATCTTAAAGATTTAAGATTGCAGGCGAGGGCAGAAATGCCTGCATTCTTGCTCGTAAAACGAGTTTAATTTCATGCAACTCGAAAGTGGCAATAAAGACGGGGCAAGGCTCCCTCAAATTCCAGCACGCACACATTGCAGGTGAAAGATGGCTTCAATCAGTGTTGCCAGAAACTTATTTTGCAGAAAAATAAAATCTGTGAGAGTTACATTTCATCAAAGCATTGAACAAACAACAAGAAATGCTTTTATATTGGGAAAAATGTTTACCTTCAAGGATTAGTTAGCATCCGTTTTTACTCATTTAGAATGTTTTATGAATCTCCTTTTTGCTCAACGTAGAATATATTTACTAAAAGAAAATAAATAATTTGAAATTTAACAAACATTTCCCCTACATCCTTGACTTATTTCCAGCTAAAAAGCAATCAGTACTGTCCTGGAAAAGGACAAATTTCCAGCACTGACTACTGCGTATCCCTGCGAGTCACAGACCATCAAATGGCAATGAAGATGTTCAGGCATTCCGTGTGACTCTGGGACTCTGTGTGCGTGCAACAGTTTTGCCATAGAAATCTTTCAATTTGCCTTTAGCTGGCCAGGAAAGGATAATGTCCCCAAGTGTCAGAGAGCTATCGAAAAAAATATATATGTATGTATATAAATACCCGGCTAGAGGAAAAATCGAGAAAAGTCGAAACAAAAGTGAATGGCGGGGGTAAGAAGCTGGCAGCTCAATTGCAGGACAATCAGCACAATTGATTTCCCCAAAGTGCCCGCTTCCGGGCCCCTCTGGCGGCAGCCCAGCATTAAAAGGATTTAATGCCATTTAAGCCAAACAATGTGAAGACAGCAGCCAGAAGC
>VNKB01012577.1:0-13619 GCA_008042735.1 Drosophila leontia | reverse complement strand
TTTTTTTTTATTCCTCCTTTTGCTGCTACACGCGCTGCTTTCAAAATAACTCTAGGATACACAAAAAGACATCCTGTGGCCTCGAATATGTGTGCACATGTATGTGTGTGTGTGTATGCGAGCCTGTCTGTATGTGTAAAAGGTGAAACTTTGGAACTCCTTGCTGCTGTTGCCGCTGCTGTTGTTGGTGTTGGGCGCCGCTGTTGATAATTCAGGAGCACGAATTTGCCACGAAAAGCGAACGACAAATTAACGAGAAGGAATCGAAAACGAAGCGAGAAACGAAACGGAAAACGAAGCAAAAGCGGGGAATGCACGAGGAATGCGTATATAACACAAAAAAAAAATAAATATATTTTGGCCATAAATTATACGATTTGCACACTAAAAGTGGGCGGGCAGGACCAACACGCGCGCAAAACTAACGGAACGGAGCGGCGTCGCTCACACACACACACTTGCGCAGGATATTTCCGACTCTATGTGTGTGTGTGTGTGCGTGTATATTAATGCCGCCGCAAAGCTAAGCGCGCAAAAACCGACAGATACACGAGCATTTAACACCCAAAAAATGCGTGGCGCATGTTGAAAGAAAAAACTGCTCCCTTTCGCGAAGGATATAGCCGACAGAACTTTTTTTCTTTCTTTTTTTCTTGCTGTTATTTCACCATTAATTTGAAAATTTTTTGGTATATATTTCACATACTCCTCGTGGGCAATTTGAATTTGATTTTCTTTTTTTTTTGGTTAGTTAGAGGCACTGGGTTCAACTTGGTTTCCGGTGGCAGCGCCCACAATCGAAGCGTGTGCGTTCGCGTTTGTGTCCTGTACTCAATTGTATTCTCACAAATTCTTCGAGCGCAGTCACAGCCTAATCCTTGCCGATGCGAGTGCGCGCGTTAAAGTTGTTGATTTTCGCTGGAAAAAGCTGTCTCTAGGTATTCCTCTCTCTCTTGCATTGTCCTTAAAGCTCATTTTTAACCGATTATTCAGACTCTGTTATCGGTTTAAGTCCAAGCTAAAAGTATATCAAGGGTTATCGGAAACATAAACCTGTTTGCAGGACTTTTTCATGTGTGTAAAAGGCTCTTAGATATGAACTTAATTCTTTACAAAATCGTAAATTTTTTTAAATCTTTTAAATATGCTACAAAGAACCCCATAATATATTTAAAGCCAACTTAGATAGTTTTTGTATGCTCCAAAATATGTCATAAAATGTAAAAGGTAAAATTTGTTGTGCCTATTAACACCTTCTTTTACACACCTTTTCAAAAAAAGCGCCTAATTTTAAATAAAATTATTACAAATAAAACCCAAAACATCTTCAATTTTCGAATTTACTTAGAGGCTTACATTACAAATGTACATGTTTAGTTATGGTATACAAGGATCAGTTAAATAGACGCCGTCACAGAACTGCAACACAACAACTTACTTACTCGTCCTGGAACTACTCCCAACAACAGAATCGCTGGCAGGATTTTAATATATATAAAAATAGTCATTTTGTCTCACAATTCTCTACAAATGCTCCGGGCTACGTATCAGAATGTGGCATGGTTCCTTATAAAGTACACCTCGTACTCCTTCTCGATCCACTTGATCAGCTTGTCCACATACTTGATCACAGTAGCCTTGTCCACGACGGGCTCAAAGACGGCATACAGCTCGTAGGTGCCAGTGGCCCAGGCCAAGACCACCTCGCGCTCCTTCACCTCGTAGATAAGCTTCAACGGCCGAGCGCTGTTATGGATGCGGTGCAGTAGATCGCAGTAGATGGCCTCCAACCGCTCCAACTCCTCCAGCGACTTGTACGGATGCCTGAGCATCGGGCAGAGCAATTGGGCTGTGGTCTTGGGCTTGTACAGGAAGTGTCGCAGCTCGGGTATGCCCACAACCTGTTGATACAATTTCACGTTGTAGGACTGCTGCAGCTCCTCGTTGATTGCCTCCAAACAGTGATTTTTCCTCAGCTTCTCCGTTATCTTGGCCTTGGCCTCGGCCAGCGTAAAGAAGGCATTCCTGTCCACGGACAGGAGAAGCAAACACGCCTGGCAGTCGTCCGCTAGATAGGAGACATGGGCATGCAAATATCCATTCATATCGAACTTGGGCAGGCAGATGGGCGACCAGTTTTCGGAGCTCTTGAACGACTCGGAGCACTCCACTAGGTTGAAGATCAGCCTCAAGTCAGCCGGATGTATCGAGTACTTCTTCATGCGAACCAGAGCTATCAATTTGTTATTGGCTATCAGCACGGCAAAGACCAGATTCTTGATCTTCGAGCAGTTGCTCTGAATGGCGCTGGTGATCTGCGATCGTATCGTTGTGGACAGTGGGAAGACGCGTATAGAGTTGGTCAGGAAAGTGAAGATGTTGTTGGACACTAAAGGAATATAAATATTAATAAATTTATATATTTATTTGGTTCATTGGATGTCATACCCTTGGCACTACTGCTATCGTTGGCCAGCAGATTGTAGAACAGGCGCTCGCTGCCGGAGAGCAATCTCCTCAAATCAAAGTTCTTGCGCTTTTCAAAGATCTTCGTCATGTGCGAGTACGTCAATATGGACAGTATTTGATTGTAGACATCCCTAGAATGCAACAACGCTCAATTAGTTGGAATCTCTATCAGCAATCACGATGACTCACCCTAATTGCAGTTGCAACTGCTGCACGCTCATGTTGCTCCTGCTGGCGGCTACCAGGATAAGCGAGCTGCGCTGCATGAAGGCAAACTTAATGCCGCCCGCATGTATTGACGTTATGGCATCCTGGCCCAGTTGCACGAAGCTCACCAGCGCCTGGATTACCCCAAAGAGCGTGGCCAGCTTGTCTTCATTGCCATGCAGCGAGAATATCGGCTTACCCGCCTCGCTGAGTATAAAGATGTGCTTCTTTTGGCCCCGCCACAGGCTGTCATGCTGATAGTCATACTCCTCCTCCACGCCGCTGCTGGAATCCTCGGTCTTGGCGCTCGTGGAAGTGCTCAGCGCCAGGGATTCCACGGAGGCGGCCAGTCCCTTTACTGGTTCACCGGGCTCTGGACTGAGGGCGGTGCTACCGTCGCCTCTGCCCAGGCCATCCCTTAGCTCGGAGATAATACTATGGTTCTGCTGCTGCTCAGCCTCTGGGTCGTCGTGATCCGCCTCCTGATAGAGGTTCGCTTCCGGATCGGTTGCTTCCGGGTCACCCTCGGCGTCCAGGAACTCGCAGGTGGAGTCTGATCTGATTGACGACTGCTCAACTTCCATTTCCGTTGATTTTTAGCTATTTCAGTCGCTGAAACATGGCAAATATTTGCAAAAAATCAAAGTTTACAACTCAATCGGTGAATAAAAAAAAAACAGCTGAATGGCATTGTCCAACACTGGGCTACGAACAGATGATGAAGGTTACGGGGGGTGTTCCAGAAAGCAGTGGAATTAGATACATACATACATTTATTTATTTCAAAGAAATAGGGATTTTAAGTTAATTATATTTCTAAAAATATATTACTGAAAATTAAAGTTTTTCAAACCGACTTAGTTTCACATCCTATGTTTTCCAACACTAGCCCCCAGCTGTTATTTATCCCCATCAAGAGCAAGAAGAAGAAGAAGAGCCCCAAAGAAGAAGAAGAAAGGTTATGAAAACACGAGCCGCTCCAAAATGCTGAGAAAATCGCTTGGAAATCGTAAGTAATCAATAAAAACTCAAATAAAAACCATTTACAAATATCACCGCTTGACAGTGCCCCGCTTTGGTCAACTCTGCGGCCTGCCGCGTCGCCTGCAGAGCACACAGCCAGAGCAAAAGGAGCCGGAAGACATTGCCGTGATCGAACAGAGGATTCTGAAGCATCCGGACTATTTTCAGGTGCACAACCTGTTCACCGTGCGCGACCTCTTCAATGCCCGAGTGCACTATGGCCACAAGGAGGGCTCCCTGGACGACCGCATGCGTCCGTACCTATTTGGCAGCCGGCTGGGACATCTGATCTTTGATTTGGACAAGACGGCATCACACTTGAGGGATGCCTTGAATTTTGCTGCCCACATTGCCTTCCGGGATGGCATCATACTCTTCTTCAATCGCAACGCATTGAACGCCCATCTCGTAGAGCAAAAGGCCCAGGAAGCGGGTGAATTCTCACACACACGCTTCTGGCGTGGAGGCATCTTTACCAATGCCAATGTCCAATTCGATGCCGTTACCCGGCTGCCCGATCTCTGCATCTTCTTGAACACGCAGAACAACGTGATGGCCCAGCACACGGCGGTGAGGGATGCGGCAAAGATGGCCATTCCCACAATTGGAATTGTGGACACCAATTGTAACCCGAACTTGATCACGTATCCAGTGCCCGGTAACGATGACTCTCCGGCAGCTGTGGAGTTGTACTGTGACCTCTTCAAGGAGGCTATACTTAGGGGAAAGCGTGAGCGTCGTCAGCTCCTGGGACTTCCGCCCCTCGACGAAACGCTGCCCAGACGCAGCCGTAAACCCAAGAAATAGCCTTAAGTAGTATGTTGATTTTGTTACATTTTTTATCTTCCGCTGAATACAAATACCGAATGCCCTTCGGTTCAGAAGGAGTAAGAAACTGTTGGAGACTATCTGCCTAACTGTCGTCCGGAAGGGAGTCAATACGTCGGAGGTGCTATGCGATTGAAAAAAACATTGGTAAAAACCCCCGTCTGGGGTTAGACTTGAAGAAGCGTCCTAGGATGGCAGCATGGTACCGCCTTTCACGAAACTGTTGCTGTAGTGACTGTAGTAAGAGGGATTTGAATTGGAGCCCGTGCTGGTTGTTCCCATGGAGGCCCACTGACCCGTTGGCACATCCGGCGGCGGAGGTGGCGGTGGTTGTGTCATTAGCTGGCTCAAAGTGGAACCGTCCATGACGCCACCCTTGATGGCCCGTCCAGGACCAAAGAAGTTCTGCATCTGTGGTTTCTTCGAGTCAAAACTATTGGCCCCTTCTCTGGGCTTCTCCCAATTGTTGGCTGACTTGCGTACAAATACTTGTCCGCTTTCATCTTTGTCCTGCTGCACCCAGCGCTCTGCATGCTTGACCGTCAGCATCGCTTTGTGTGCACCTATGTACTCCTCGGCCTTCTGCAGCCGCTCCAGCTGCTGTTCGTCAAGTTGGTCGCGCGGCAGCTTGCCCAAACGCTGCACCGTCCGCTTCCAGTTGTGAAATTCACGGTTCTTGAACGGTTTCATCGCTTGCCGATACTCCTTCCACTGCCGCTGGCGTTCCTCCTTTGTGCCGGGCGGCGCATCATCAAGAGGCGGTGGAGCCTCTGGCTTTTGGATCCACTCTCCGTTGATTTGTATAAAGGCGCCGCTGCGTTTTGGTTTCTTAGAAGGCTGACCACCTCCATTTGACTGGGAGGTGTTGTTGCTTTCGCTTGACGACGACGTTGACGACTCAGGAGGAGGCGGCGGTGGCATTAGTTTAGAATCCTTAGAATTGTTGTTGTTGCCGCGATTATTATTATTGTTATTGGGTTTGAACTTTTTGTTTGGTTGCTGCTGGTTGTTTTGATTGCTGCGATTTTGTCGCTGCGGCCCTCGCTCCTTGGGCACTAGATTCCACATACTTGGACACTTCGGCATCGGGGGCTGAATGGGCGGCGGACCGTGATTTGGCGACATCATGTCCTCCCAAAATGGGGGCGGTTGCAGGGGTCGGTGATTTTGATTCCGTCGCGGTCCTGGACCGCCCATTGGACCGCCAGGGCCCATAGGACCACCAGGACCCATGGGACCGCCAGGACCCATTGGACCACCAGGACCCATAGGACCACCAGGACCCATGGGACCACCAGGACCCATTGGACCGCAAGGACCGCCACCCATTGGTCGCATCGGGCCGCAAGGTCCCATGGGTCCGCCCGGACCGCAGGGACCTGGCCCCGGGCCGAAGTTACCGCCAAAATTGCCTCCATACCCCATGCCCATGTTCAGTAGCTGCATTGGTAGTGGCGGGGGTCTGCTCAGCGGCGGAAAATTGTTTCTGTTTTGGTTCCATGGTCCGCCGCCTCCCTGAAAGCCTCTGTTGTCGTTGTTGTTGTTGTTTTGTGACCATTTACGTCCTCCGTTGCTATTGTTATTCCAGTTGCTATTATTGTTGTAATTATTATTATTGTTATAATTATTATTATTACTATTATTATTATGATTATTATTATTGTTGTTGTTGCTATTGCCGCGCTGTTGCCCACCGGACTTGGATTCAGGCTTGGCAAGTGCCTCCTTGCACTTCTTCCAATCCGCAAAGGACATTTGTAGTGGCTTGGCGGACACGGCGTTGGTGCTCGCAGGCTCCGGCGACTCCGCCTTTACTTCCTCGTTATCCGACATATTTCAGAAAGGGCACGAACTTCGAGGAAGTTATTAGAAATAACTATAATTTGCCCCGATCTAATTTATTTTGACTAAATTTTACTTTTTCCAATATTTTGTTGCCTTTTCACTTATTTTTTGTTGCCAGCAGTGTGCCCACCTCCTTTTTTGTTCATAAAGTTTAAAATTCTTTCAAAATTAAGAGGCTGGGCACACTAAAACTCGATTCCTTATAAGGTTTTGACACTGCCGCATTAATTATGGCGTTATGACATAGTTTTCAATAATAAGTAACTTAATTAGAACATTGTAAGAGAAAACTATATATGTGATTTTTATTATTATATGTGTAATAGTCGTATTGCTTGCACCAGTGTAAAACTTAAGGGAACTGTTAAATCTCTATATATTTTATTAATGCGGTGTTGTCATAAGAGAAGTTTTATCGAAGAATTGACAGCACCATAGGGATTTACCTAAGTGCGAGCGGGATGACCATAGGATCTAAATTAGAGTATAATCAACCCATTAGCTTTATAGACCTAGTGAGAACGGTATAGGATAGCGGTGGTACATTTTAGTACATTTTCCGGGAATGCCGGAATTTGGAGACTACCCACGGCGGGCACACTGTTAGTCGAAGTCGCAGAAATTTTATTGGTAAGCTTTTGTAGTCTAATTCCTTGAATTAAATTACAGCCGCAAAAGTGCCTTCAATTGTCGCGCTCTGTATCGGCTGTGCCTGGATAGTAACATTTGATTCGTGGTCTATGGGAAATTGAAAATACGCGTGAGTGGGAGAGTGCAATGTCGCTGCGAAACGCGTAGTTTCTGACGGATGCGCCCCATGGTGGCAGTGGCGTGCCGTCCAAAGTCAGTATTATTACTCAATTTCAAAGAGAGCCGTGGCCGAGACGGATTAACCGTTGTTGACAGTTGGCCAACTAATTAAAGGTTTTCGCGATTTTTAACTGCTTTATCACGGCCCTCCGCCCAAAATGGAGCTAACTGCGCTGCTGGCAGCGACGTCGGCAGAGGCCAGACTTGTCTTGTTGTTGCTATTCTCGACATATGATTCAATAGGAATAAGTGAGCATGATCGCTCTCTTCTCTCTTTTGCCGTCCCGCCCTCTCTGGGCGAACAAATTCAGTTTTTTGTAATATTTTTGTTCCTTTTGTTGTTGTTGTTGCTGCCAGTGTAAGTGATATTTAAAAAAAATCTGTTTGGAGCTAGAAAGTCTGAACGAAAGAAAACCAACAACAGCAGCAGAAGTAGACGTCGCACACAACAACAATTAGCCTTCGAAACAGTCGCACAAATGGTCGTTCCCATTTATGCAAACAATTTTCATTCATTATTTATTTATTTCTACTTTGTTTTGGAATTCTGCTCGCAATTATCGCTAACGATTAGGTTTCGAGTGGCGGCCGCCAAGTGATTCAACATCAGCGGCAGCAGGCGCTAATGGGTTAAGTCCCCCCACCTCTAAACTAAGCATATTTGTAGATAAATCTTTGGAGTCCGGGCTCCGTAGGTGTTATCAGATAAACCCGCTTATCAAACGTGCACATCTCATAATAAGGCTACAAATATATAAACCCAAGAAACAATGCGTCGCAGTATTCAAGAATCAAGTGTTGTGTGAGGTTTTTGGGTCAGAAATATTCATTTTTTTTGCAAAATACTTAGAAAGGTGAAGTGAAAAATAATACAAATAATTATATAGATATTTATTAAAATTCTATAAAAGTACTCCCGCGCTTTGAGGGCTAACTTAAATTACATTTTATGCAATAATACGATAGTCTAGCCCTCGACTAATCTCTTCAACTTTTTTATCTTTCCAGGGGGAGGTGCGGAAAAAACGCTTCTACGATTTCTTCTTCATCAAATTCTTGCAACAACATTTTAAACGAACGAACTAGTAACCCTAACCAGACATCAGCTACTCTCAACGACGACAACAACAACGATAGAACAGGACAACAAGAAGCATCATTAACAACTCTGAGACATCATCGAACCGGACGAAGCAGCGTAGCAGCAAGCCCATTGCAAAAATGGCCCACACACATCTGGGACGCGCTGTGAAAAACATTGAAACACCACGCCCACTGAAGACACAGTCGCGTGCCTCGCTGAAGAACAGCTATTTGGTTATTGAGGAGCTCATTCAGTTGATTGACAATGTCACTGTGGGCCTGCAGTCGTACAATACCACACCGGAATCGATGACACTACTGCTGCACAATCTGCGTGTCCACGGACCACAGTTGGAGGCCGTGTCCAAGGATACACTGGATCGGGCCTTTGTGGTGTTCCGCAACGCTTCGCAGGACGAACGGCTGAACATACTGACGCGTCTCAAGCTGCTCGAGCTGATCGAGCTTCGTGCCAAAAGCTGGGAGAATGATGATACCATCGCCTACTACAAGTCCAAGCAGCAAGTCTCGAACGTGGAGGTGAGTTCTTCAAGAGGTATTTGTCCTACAATTATTTATTGTAATATTTTTTCAGCTGCCCTCGGAGACATATCAGTACGATGCCGGCGGGCAGCCAGGCGGCTTTCTCAGCACCTCCCCCACATTCGGTGTCAGCGGTGGCGGTGTCAATGTTGGCGTAGGCTCTGCCGCCGCCGCCGCTGCCGCCGTCTTCAATGCGGCCTCTGCAGCCGTGGCCGCCCAGGCAGCGGCCATTGCGGCTGTGGGCTCACCCAACCAGCAGCATCTGCTGCTGCCGCCCGGTGAGGTTATCCGCAACTCGGGAAAGTTTCCCAAGCCCACGAAGATACCCGGCAAGACGTACTGCAAGGACGAGGTGGTAATACGCAACGCAGACTCCGGCAAGGGTGAGTATCAGGGGCTGATTGGTTAGGAACACTTAATCTTTGAATATATTGTTAAAAATGTATTTTACAAACCAAAATATATAACCCCCTGACCCGTAGTCATGGGCATCAAAGGTCGACGCGTGCACATGATCGAGGAGCTTAGCGAAACCATAATATCGTTTCAAAGAGGTAACCTCCCAGAACTCTGGGTTCAAATAGTCGATTCTATCACACTTCAGCTTCATTTGGCACGCTTTTATCCATTTTTATGGTTTTTTACTAAAATTACAGATCAAAATCAATTAAAAATTGCATCCCATTTGTGTTCTTAAAGGTGTTGAAAACTAATTGTTTTTCGTTTATTTCTTGTATATATTCCATACCAAAATCGTTTGCCACTTAATCAAAAACTTATTTCATTCAATCTGCACACATTTATATTTGTTGATAAGGATTAAAGTTCAATAATAATGCAATTCTTTGATTAGTCAACCCGGGTGCCAAGGAGCGTTTGGTGCAGATCACTGGCCCAGCCGAGGATAAAATTAAGTGAGTAATGTAAATATTAAAATGCTTCATAATTAGGCTGCTAATAGAAAGGGGAATTGTTTGAATAATTAATTATAATCTAATATATATTGAAATTAAATTATAATCTTTTTAAATTTAGTTTTCTTATTTTCAGAAATTAGTTTATATTTTAAATTGAATTAATTATATTTTAATGGTAGAAATTATTTTATTTTCCCAATTAAGTTCAAATATTATTCAGTTATTTATTTATTTTCTGAATTTAAAATATATTTTATAATTTTTCATTTTTTATAGTAAAACTAATCTATTTTTACTTAATCTAGAATATATTTTATTCAGTATTTCCTTATTTTCTGAATAAGATATATTTAGTTATTTTATTATTTATTCGAAATTAGCGTATATATTAATAGTTTATTTTTTTATTTGGAAGACTTCCTTTTTTACCCCATTTATTTCATAAATTTTTAAATATTTTATTTTAATTTTCCATAACTGTAGTTTCTGTTGTGTTAAACTTGTGTTGTGCCCACTGTTAGCTTCAAGCAATCTGGCAACGCCAGCCCCAAGCGCCAAACATAACTGTAACCTCTTTCCCCGATTGGCAGCACTTTTTCTTGCGATTTCATCAGGAGAAAACGTTTCGTTAACTTTCAATATGTCCTCGTTTCTTGATAGCTATGCCAAACAACTGATGGAGGACACCATTCGCCGCAATGCTTCGCCCGTGCGCCTTGAACCCGCTCCCGCTGCCGGTGGATCGTGCTCTTCACTCAATTCGTCCAACTCGGACGACGCCATTGTGCAGCCTCGCACACCCGGTGGCAGCAGTAGCTTGGCCAACCGGCTGAGCTTCAATTCGGCGCAGAACTTTATGACCGCCACTGCGGCGGCGCAGCAGATCTCGCAGCATCACCAACAACATCAACAGCACCAGCAGCAGCAGCAGCAACAGCAGGTTGCCGCAGCGGTAGCAGCGGCTCAAGCCCAGGCCACAGCAGCTGCTGCCGGTAAAGTTTTGCGTCCCAGTCAGCAGCTGCTTATGCACTCATATTCCACAAACGATGCTTCCGTAGGTGAATACAAGTTCACGGTGAATGTGGGCCAGCACCTGATCAAGATAACCGGCGACTGTTGCGAGCTAGTGCGCGTGAGTCCTTCAAAAAAACATGTAAATCTGAAAAGAAACCCTTTTAAAACTTGGTGTTTTTAGGTGGCTAAGCTTGTGCTGGACGATTACTTTAGCAGCTCGGAGTTCCTGGCCTCCATGGAGGCTGGTGCTGCCTTCGATGGCACCTCTCTGGTGAGCCCTGTGACTACGCCATCGACTCCGCTGCCCGGCGCTGGACCGCCGCAATTTATGCTGCCTCTAGCCGACAGCGGCATTGGTTTGAACTACGCGGCCAACAATAATGGCGAGGGGGATGATGAAGTATTTGCTGAACCCAGCAATGGAGCCAACAATCAGAATGGCCTGGCCAGATCACGGCGCAGCCACTTCTCACGCAAGGAGTCCACGCCAGAGTCGAAGGCCGCTCGTGAGATGTTTGATGTGGAGGAACAAACAGCTTTGAAGACAAATGCATGTAAGATTGAATCTATTATTGTTAAGGAGTTAATGGTTTCGTTAAGGTTTAATTCAGTTTTTTTTTTCAACATAAATACTGCAAAAAAGTTGCTAATAATTATATTCCTTCACAGCTCGTGTCTCGTATGATCTGGAACTCTTGATTTTCTACTCAAAGAGCCCGCATGCTTGGGCCCTGCCCACCGACTGGCAAAAGATCCAAGAGACTGCCCCATCGATTCTACGCAACAAGGTAATTCACGCTCTCGCCGAGCCAAACTTTGATTGTTTTGCTTCCACTTCGAGCGACAGCCCCGACATCATATCCACCAATAACGCACCTAACTACTCATCAGTAATAACAACTTCGAGAGCGTCCACAGCTCTAAATGCAAGTAACAACTCCACCACCACCACCCCAACCTCCACCGCCCTTGCGCTCGAATCAATAACTAACAACAGCAAGAAAGGGGGACGCCTGCCTAAGCCCTCGGCTGAGTCTGATAGGAATTTGTATAATAAGCAGCTTCAAATAATAACTAATACAATGGGTGGAACCACCACGGGAAAGACCACTAACACTCGCCAGGCTCAAGCATCTCAAGTTAAGGCGATCTTTAAGCGCTACAGCGAGGATGATGAATTTGTCCTGGCCTTAAGCGAGCATCACATGCCACTTGAACTCAATAATAACCAGAACAAAGGTTATTAGATTTTTTTTTTATTTTTTATTTGCTAATAACTTAATACGTAGCCGGAATACGTACCTGAGTTAATTTCAAAGCAAAACATTTTTTATATATCTCAACGAAAAGCCTGCCTTTAGTTTTATCCCTCATCATAATACATGTTGATCTCAAAGCCTACCATTGATGCTATCATCACTCTCATACATTCATCTAGTTATAGAAATGACAAGAAAACAAAAACGAATGGAAACAATTTGCTAGTCTTAGACATAAAGGATTGAAGTTGGAAATTGTAAACCCAAATAAGGAGAATCTGTGTTTTGGCTGTGAAACAGATCAAGTCTTCGCTAGAGTTTAACTGAAACTGAAACAAAATTTGCAACTTTCATAAATCATAACAATCACACTATCGAATTCAAAAGAAAACAAAAATGTATTTAATATTCTTAACAAGACTTGTAACATCTTTAAAATGTTTTTGGGACACACACACACCTAGTATTAAGCGTTTTATCTTCTAACCATGACACTTATAACATACAACATATTACATATTGTAATTCCAATAAATGAACATTGCGGACTTTCAAAGTCCAATAAAAAACTTGGCTTGGGTTTAACTGTCACCACAGCTTAACATTTGTAAATTTTACACCATAACTCACCTAGCACGCTAACTGTTCCCATAAGAACCACACATACCATGTTTGATTGTCCCAGGTAAGCTCGTCCGTCAAGCTGATAAACCATTTACAATTTTGTGCCCCTGACTATACACTCTGCTCTTTTCAAAACAGGATCTGCAGGATGAAAGTCAGCGCTTCGATGGCGATAAATATCTGGCCAGCATTAAGAGTGCCGCCAAGCGGGATATTGTGGCAGCCGATGAAGCCGAGACTCTAGATGATTGAGAGCGGTCCAAACTGACAATATAGATAATACACAGCAGCTATATACCTATATATTATCAATCTATGTCCGGTGTGGAGAGAGAGTGAGAGAGAAAGCTCAGACAGAGTTCAATTCTAGCCTCTCTTTTTAACAGAAAAACGCAAAAACAAAACGACCAAAAAAAGAAATATTTACAAACAAAAAAATTAAGCAAAACTAACCTTAGAAAATAATCAACGACGACAAATCAAAACTTTCAATTTTTAACTAGAAAATTCTACGAAGCTCTTAGTTAAGTTTAAAAAAGCGAAAAAAGGGTATTTCCCTAAAAACATTTACTAATTCATCAAATGCAGCTAACTCGAAACAAATCGTTACGAAGCAAAAATTAAAATGTAATGCATTTTTTCAGTAGAAACTCAATAGAGAATGACATATTTTTTAGTTTAAAATTTTGTTTCTCATCTTCTCCCTTCTCCCCTTTTTAACTTTAAACCAAAACAATTCTCAAACATGCAAAAGGAAATGTATTAATGTTCATCATCTATGTCTTAATTATTATTATTTTATATTCTCGACTTGCTCTGAATATCATCAAATTTTTTTCTGTCAAGGTTTGCAAATTGTATTTTGTTTTCTCTAGTCTATGCATCATAGAAATTTTTCTATTTTTTGTTAATTTGATAGAAATGGATATGTAACAACACCAAAATTCTTTGAATTTCTGTTTATGCTTTAGTTAATTTATTTAATTTATTTTGTACA
>VNKB01012568.1:0-27892 GCA_008042735.1 Drosophila leontia | reverse complement strand
TATTATAAATTATAATGCCGAAAACAGACACTAAACAGAGTTTCATAACATTTTACCTATACTTATTATGGTTATAGAGTTTCACGTTACAGTTATACATTTCCAGCTTTACATTTTCTCTACATCTACGGATCGCTTCTATGGCAGCTATATGATTTAGTTGTCCGATTTTCATAAAATTTATACAAAAAATTCTATAGTAATAAGTAAAGATCATATCTCAGAGTAGATGAAAATGCGTTGAAAAACAACAAAGTTATAATATTTCCTATTACTTTCCCTATCGTTCCTATGGCAGCTATAAGATATAGTGGTCCGATTTACTTAAAAATTATACCAAAACTTTGAAAAAATATCAGAAGCTCATGTGTCAAAGTAGATTAAAATACGTTGAAAAACAACGAAGTAATAATTTTTTTCGATTAATTTCGCGATCGTTCCTATGGCAGCTATAAGATATAGTGGTTCGATTTTCATAAAATATTTACCAAAATTCTGGAATAATATAAAATGGCTATATCTCAAAAATGATGTAATCATATTTAAAAACATTCAGATAGCTTTAAAACTGAGGGACTAGTTTGCGTAGAAGTGGACAGACGGACGGACGGACAGACGGACATGGCTAGATCGACTCGTCTGTTGATGCTGATCAAGAATATATATACTTTATAGGGTCGGAAACGTCTCCTTCACTGCGTTGCAAACTTCTGACTGAAATTATAATACCCTGCAAGGGTATAAAAATATAAAAGTAAATTTAAGAGACGATATCTCGGAGAGAGAGAACAATAGTATTTCCAAATTTTAAAAATTGGTACAGTACTTTAAGTTTGCGTAACGATTGTTTCGAAAAAATAAAACGTATTGAAGTGGCTGACTTATAGGACATTTTCTGAGGCCGGATTCGAGTGAAGCGTATCAAAAATCTTTGTGAAAGTATGTTCCAGTTTTTGGTTTCAAAAAGCAGTCGACCTGTGTTATCCGTTTTACCGAACTACGAAACCTACTATTAAAAAACTGCACTTTCGCTGCCACTTTTTTACGATTTTCAAAAATCCAAACATGGACAACGATTTTGATTGGTAAGAAAGCAATCAAACATGTACCTCCATCCCTTCTGAACTCATGGAGCTGTTAACATATATTACGATCAGACAATTGTAAGATTTTAATGAGATCTTTAAATACGAATTGAATTGCAACGAAATAATTTTTTGTTATATTTTCTGCATTCAATGAGGATACCACCGCTTTACTTGTAAGAAACATTGAAAATGCCACTTTTGACGTAAGTGCCGCCACGTGCATCGCGACTGCCGTGGCTCTAAAATTTCTCTAGGACATTTTGTTCTTCATTAATGTACTGAACATTACTCGGCCTCATTAATTGTGTGGGCCTACATCAAAGAACATCAAACAGAACTGAAGACACTGTAAGTCGAAATGGTTAAAATTTAGCTTTATTTTGAGCACGGCATTCTGCAAGGATTCTCGTTTAAAGTAAGCGACTTAGATCGAAGCAATTTAAATACTATATTGTTCCTTTTTTTTACACGCCTCTCTGCGGGTAAACTAGAAACCCCTTAAAACCCTCTTTCTTTCATAATCCCCCATTAGAAAAGAAACACCCGCTCGCTCCTTATCATGATGGATTAGATATAAAGACTATACTGTGAGTTTATTTGTTTACCTGGTAACATATAAAGAAAATGTTTTCACTTATAACCACCGAAAAATGCAACAAGGGTACAAAGTAGAAACGAGATCTGACGTATCTTTTTCTATAATCCATTTTAGGTACGATGGATTGGTTTTGGTTTCGGAATTATTTAATCCCTTGTGCGCCCTCTATCTTTTGGGTATACTTTACATGTTAACTGTAACTTCCTAGAATACTTGGATCTGTTAAATGATTACAATTTTGATGTAAATGTACCATTTTAATAGCCAAAAATATTTAGGTAGGGGCCACAATATCAAACTCTTCAAGTTTGAAATATAAATGCGATACCTAAGTACTTTTAAATCCAGAAATTACAACAGCTGAGTCGATCTAGCCACGTCCGTCTGTCCGTTTCTACGCAAACTAGTCCCTCAGTTTTAAAGCTATCTGAATGAAACTTTGCATATAGTCTTCTATATACTCTCATTGTCGGAACCGGCCGGATCGGACGACTATATCATATAGCTGCCATACAAATGTTCGATATATTTTTTCGAAAAAAAATTATAACTTGGCTGTTTTTCAATATTTTTGCATCATTTTTGAGATATATTATATATATATTATATTATTCCAGAATTTTGGTAAAAATTTTATGAAAATCGGACGACTATATCTTATAGCTGCCATAGGAACGATCTGGAAATTAATAGGAAAAAAATTTTTAACTTCGGTGCTTTTCAACGTATTTTCATCTACTCTGAGATATGAGCTTTTTTATTATTTTAGAATTTTGGTATAAATTTCAAAAAACAACTATATCATATAGCTGCCATAGATCGGTAGATGTAGAGAAAATGTAAAGCTGGGAATGCAAAACGGTAACTGTCAAACTGTAAACATAATAGGTATTGGTAAAATGTAATGAAATAATATCTGCAAGGGTATACAAACTTCGGCGTGCCGAAGTTAGCTTCCTTTCTTGTTTAACGTATTTTCATCTACTCTATGAAATATCATAATTTTAGTATACATTTTATGAATTCTATTAATTTAACCCGAATGGCTCGATTCTTAATGATTCAATTGCAAACGGCAAATGTATACACAGTTCGGCGTGCCGAAGTTAGCTTTTTTTCTTGTTTATATACCATTTATATTATTATTTTTATATAAGTATAAGTTAAGGTAGAATGGCCTATAACTCCACTCCCTGTTTAAACACATAAAAATCAGTTACACTTATCAAAATATGATTTTATGGTTTGTGTTTATGTTGTGTTTTTTGTTAAACTTACACTTGGTATATTATCACTATTGCAAACTTGTTCCGATAGAAGACGATCCCGGATTTCCCACGCGAATATACTTGGGCACTCCCGTTTATAGTCAGCAATTTTTTGTACGACAGGAGTCGTGGCTACGCGTGGCTTTGAACCACCTATCGCTCGTGGTTTAATTGATCCTGTTTCATAATATCTAAAAATAAATAAGGAAACATTGTTGTCTTTAATGTAAGAAAAATTGTTTAATCCTTTTTATCCTATTATTGTTAATATTTATCAAACACGCTATTACAAAAAAAAAAAAGAACAAACATAGAAGTCATTTTAATATTTTCCAAAATAGGCACATAAAGACTGTTCATATCTGTATGTGATAATAATTGTACTTGTATCCTATAAAGTATATATATTCTTGATAACCATTCTCATAAGTATATAAGTCGGGCCACTATATCATATAGCTGACATAGGAACGATCAGAAAACTAAAAGAAAAATATTTTAGTTTAGCCGGTTTCCAAAATATTTGTATATAATTTCACAAATTTCCAGGTTTTATGGTTATATAATTTTAGTATTACTTTCATGAAAATTTGACGACTATATCTTATAGCCGCCATAGGCACGAACGGGAATTTAAAAATATTTTAATTTCGCCGTTTAAGAGATATGACTACATTTTTCAGATATGACTATTTTTTTTTATTCAAAAATTTGTATATTATTTTTATCCTTTTCATATAGCATGATTAGGCAAGGTTAATTTGCATGGTCAATGTTCCGTTTAATTTCAGCAACCTTGCTTTGGGTACCGGGTCACAGTCGGGTCACAGTCGAGTTATGAAAAACTTACATTAAACATGGCGGAGACAGAAGAATTGGCAAATATTTAGGAAAACCCCGAAAATAAGCACAAATGCTTCTAGGAACATGTTAAACAAAACCAACAAAAAAGTTTGTCTTGCAGAAGTTGAACAAACCCAGAAAAAGATCTGCAAATATACCGCGTTAATTTAATAATCTCGAATGTGCTTTACAAAATATACTTAAATCTGTTCTGAAACATTTGTAGATAGTATTCTTCCTACTCTCACTCGGATATAAGTCGGTGCCAGCCGGATCGGACCATTTTTTTATTACTATGTTTTTGGTCAGCATATATATTTATAATTATATTCGATATTTCAAAACTAAAATATAGGTCTTTAATTCGATATAAAAGATATGTTTCTGAAATTTTATAAAAAAAATTATATATAAATATAATATATATAATATATATGTTAAATAAAAATATATATTTCTTATATATCTGTTCTTAGATTTTCTTATCATTTGAACATAACACGAACTGCAAGGGTAAACACACATTGGCAGTCCGAAGTTAGCTTCCGTTCTCGGATTTTATAATTTCAGTCAGAAGTTTACAACGCAGTGAAGGAGGCCTTTCCGACCCTATAAAGTATATATATTCTTGATCAGCATCAACAGCCGAGACGATCTAGCCATGTCCGTCTGTCCGTCCGTCCGTCCGTCTGTCCATCTGCGCGTCTGTCCCCCTGCCCGTTTCTACTCAAACTAGTCTCTCAGTTTTAAAGCTATCTGAATGAAACTTTGCATATAGTCTTCTGAATGCTGTCACTGCTATATATGTATGTCGGAACGTTCCGGATCGAACGACTATATCATATAGCTTCTATACAAACGATAAACATATTTTCTGAAAAAAAAATTATAACTTGGCTGTTTTCCAACATATTCTTATCATTTTTGAGATATAGCCATTTTTTATTATTTCAGAATTTCGATTTTAATTATAAAAAATCTAACTACTTTATATTATTGCTGCCATATCGAACAATATCTAGTTGAAATTTAATTTAATACTAAATATTCTGAAAATAATCCGAAATATTCTTAAACCGTTATCAAACCAGAAAAAAAGCTAACTTCGGCACGTCGAATCTGGTACACCCTTGCAGTTTGGAATTGGATTAAGAATAGATCCATTTCAGTAAAATTAATAGAATAACTCACAAAAGATACATATATGTAAAGATGCATGCAGATGATAAACTTTCATAAACATTATTTTTAAATCATAAACCGTAAAAAAAAACTTTTTGAGGTTTGAAATATCTAATATAATAGGAAATATAATTGAATACGTAAATGTAATGAAAATGTTTCCTTTCTCCTGTTAGATTTTCTTTTCATTTGACCTTTCTTTACTAAATCTATGGCGATTTTTCTTAAATGTAGAAAAATGTTCTTGTTTTTAAGGGGTTTTGTCCTAAATGTGGGAATAAGTGCGATTTGCCATTAATATGTGGAAAACTTTTTTAACACGAAAGGTGAATTTTTCTTTCATTTATGGTCATTTTTCTTGAATTGAAGGTAAGTGAGGGAAATTGTAATTTTATTTTCTTTCTGATGCATAGGGAATTTATTTATTTTGAATAGACGAACCTTAGGCGTTTTTTGCCATGTTCTCAAACTTTTTAAAGAAGCCACTGATAACGTGAGCGGAGATTCTTACGTGACCGTCAGCTTAGTGATTCCTATGATTTCTATGATTAATACAAAATTATAAGAATCTATTATGTTTACCGCTGAGGGCATCCTAACAAAAGATACACTTCTAAAAATATCAGAAAACTGATTAAGTGGTATGCTGCAGAATAACGTACTGATGAAAGCTACTATGCTAGATACTTGGGAGACAAACCCTATGGAATTCTGGATCTTACAAAAGTCAACTATGACCATGCTAGCAAAGGTGGCATTAAGTTGCCTGATCACGTCTAATACTTCGGTTTCATCTGAACGGTTTGCTTCTGCCAAGGATCGTAAATAAGAGTTGCTTAAGAACGGGTATAATATTTGTTTTTTAAGTTCGATGATTTTTATTCACTTTTTAAATAGCCCTTATTTGCTTTTAATGGTTGATGAAATCAAATATAACGATTTTTAGGCTCTAAATTTACCCAAATTGTCAGAAACAGGAAATCTTTATCCAAGTTTTGCTAAACATTAAAAAATATTTATATATAATATAATAATAATAACATAATATTTTTTGACGATATTTTTAAATATCATCGAGTGATATTTTTTAACAGCAAATATCATCAATACGATATTTTTTTTTAACCATCAACCTTGATTTGTAAATGCAATAATAATATTATTTTTGGTGTAAAAAATAATTTTTAATAAATATTAATAATAATATTATTTTTGTCGTTGTATTACAAAAAAGACAATATTATTATTGTTTTTTAAGAAAGGCGGCCAAAATGCTAACACTTTTGGTGTTGCAAAAGAGATTTAATCTTTCTAAGTGTTGGCCGGCCTCCGTCACCTCATGCCAGAGATGTTTGAACCAGTTAGGAATTCTTGGGCAAATTACACGAAAAGTTGACCAGCAAAACAAGAAAATTCGCCCCTAATTATACCCTTGCAAGGTATTATAATATCAGTTAGAAGTTTGCAACGCAGTGAAGGAGACCTTTCCGACCCTATAAAGTATATATATTCTTGATCAGCATCAACAGCCGAGTCGATCTAGTCATGTCCGTCTGTCCGCCCGTTCGTCCGTCTGTCCGTTTCTACGCAAACTAGTCCCTCAGTTTTAAAGCTATCTGAATGAAACTTTGCATATAGTCTTCTCACTGCTATATATGTCGGAACGGGCCGTATCGGACGACTATATCATATAGCTGCCATATATATATATATTTTTAGAAAAAAATTATAACTTGGGTGTTTTTCAATATTTTTGCATCATTTTTGAGATATAGCCATTTTATATTATTCCAGAATTTTGGTTAAAAATTTATGAAAATCGGACCACTATGTCTTATAGCTGCCATAGGAACGATCATGAAATTAATAGGAAACAAAATGATAGCTTCGTTGTTTTTCAACGTATTTTCATCTACTCTGAGATATGAGCTTTTTTATTATTTTAGAATTTTGGTATAAATTTCATGAAAATCGGACAACTATATCATATAGCTGACATAGGAGATGTAGAGAAAATGTAAGGCTGGGAATGTAAAACTGTAACTGTCAAACTGTAAATATAATAAGTATAGGTAAAATGTAATGAAACTCTGTTTTGTGTGTGTTTTAAGCATTTAAATTTATAATATAAATATCAAAACCAATCTGCAAGGGTATACAAACTTCGGCGTGCCGAAGTTAGCTTCCTTTCTTGTTTAAGAAAGAAATTAAACGAAGCAAATCAGAAACCTTGCCCTAAAATAAGGAAAATAGAAAAATTAACCTTAAAAAATTGTATTAATGGTGGTTTTTCTTAATTTTACAATGTTTTCAAATACACTTTTGTCGCAATTTTAGAACATTTTTCTTAGTTTTCGGTCGATTTTTTTAAAGCGATTTTTCTAAAATCTAGAAATAAAATTTTATAAGTGTAGATGATTGAAAAACATTGAAGTTTTCATTTCATTCTATATGTATATACATATGTATATAGGTATGTATATACGGCACCATAAAATATTTGTGTCTTGTCTGACATATATTCTCAATTGTTACTAAGGTAATTTAATTACACGACTACGTTCAGATAGTTGTTTCTCGTTCATAAATACTTTTGTAAAATTAGTTCGCTGCCGCTTTTATTATTAGTTGGTCTAACTTTAGGCTGAAAAAAAAATGCAAGTCCTGTTGATTTAAAGATGTTTCTTTTATGCTTTTAAAATGAATTGAAGAAATATTTACAATCAAAAAATGTACGTAAGTTAAAATAGGTAAATGCGAACAAAGACATATCATATTAGCTGAGCTTCAGAAAATTAATATACATTGTTGTTTTATCCCACTACAAATATGAATAAATAATTTAATTATATGAATCTTTGCAAATAAATATAAAATTTAGTAGGAATTTTTGTTCAATTTAGTCTGCGCTCTCACCTGCCAAGAATTTTGCTAACACACCCGTTGGATACTTGTAAAATCCTTGAAATATCACATGGACGGGCACCCGAATGGGCCAATTCCACTATTTTCTGACGCGTTGAATCGGGCAACGGCCTTCCGTTAACGTAGACGCCGCCCAATTGATTAATGCCACTGTGACCCGCCGTCGAACACCCAAAAAGTGAACTCTGACCGACGGACGAATGCGGGTGGTGGCCATGCATGATGTGTTCCGTCGTTAGCATCATGATTAGTTCAATATATGTATATGTATATCAAGGCGATTTTGGACAAAATGCTTCGATGATACTTAAACCATATTCAATGTTCCTATTTTAAGAGATATTGGTTCGTTGATCTTGTTTTCGCGGCCAAATCTTGTGTATTACAGTCGTCACTAAGCGGGCAAATGTATTTTTTTATTTTGGTATTACTCTGTCTATACTTCGGCGGGAGGTTAATATATTTAGTACTGCTATGTAGGGTCTAATAGAAAACATTCACTTTAACTATTTAAAAACACTAGAGGCGAAGTCCAAATAATAATATTAGTATAAGTACATGGTCCCGAATAGTAACGAATACCACCGCAATTCGCCGTAGTATCGATGGGGTTGTCGCGGCGAGCCCAACGACCTAGTTTATTAATCTGCAAATAATTTGCATTCTAAATTATCAAACCGGTGACGTTTTAGTTTAAACAAAAATGCCTGCTTTTACTAACAGGTTTTCCATCAGTTGACGAGGCGAGGCGCGCACTAAGCCAAGCGAAACGTTAATGAGCTCTCAAGCGAAAAAACACTGGCAAGAGCAGCAGCAATAGCAATACATCGAAAAACTTCGCTTCGGTCAGCCATTTTGAGAGAGTCTGTACCTGTATAGAGTTGTCTCTTTTCGTTAGCTGTTTTTCGGGAGCGAACGATTACGAATTGAAGCGAGATAGCCAGAATGACATGGTACGTTATCGAGGCAATGACCAATATGCAGGGCCAATAGAAATTGAGCAAGAGCAGGATGGCAATATTTTTGGCAGGAAAGACAAGGCCAACCTATCTTTTTCAAGTGTATTGGTTGGTTAATAATAAAACGAGGGGGGAAACTTTAACTTTATGAATTTACAGTGATAATAACACGGAATTTATATAAACCTACATTAAAATATACATACATACTTACGTATCCAAACTCTTATCCGTCTACGTATGTATGCATATGCTTGGTTATGATTAATGTTTATCTTAAGTTTAGGTCTTACATTTTTTGGCGTAAGAAAATCAAAATCTGGTAAAATTTTCTTAAATACTGAATTGAATATATATATTATCTTTTTAAAATATTTTATATTGAATCTTTCTATTATGTATATATTTAACATTTTTAAATAAATTTGTTAACAAATATTAAAAAACCAATAACTTATTGTCATTTTATTTATTTGTTATATTTTATTTATCAACATTGAAAAAATAACCCGACCAAGTAAAATCTGGAAAAAAATATCCTTTAAAGACAACCCCTAAAAGGCTGCCAAACTAAGCTTACGCGCACTCAACATCCTGTCCGACACGTTTTTGGGATTTTTGAAGTCACACGCACCAACGAATCCAGTCACTGCCCACTCCACCCCAATTTTGTTCCTTCTATTTTAGTGCGCCGGCATTCAATTTTGTTTGGATTCTTCAAAGGGAAACATTCCTAGGACGACTTTTGTCATTCCAATTGCGTGTGCCAAAAAATTTCACGGTGCCTCGTGAGAGAGAAAGTGACGAATCTGATTTTGAAAAGAATGTGTGAAAAGCATTAATTTATTCTAGAATCTAGATAGTGTGCTGTGAACTTAGGATAATTAAAATTTTTTTAATAATAAGGCTTTTAGTTAAATACACTATCTGGTACATATTTATGTAGGTAACATTTCTGTCTCTCAAATTTTACGCAAACTAGACTAGACTAGATATTATTTTTATACCCTTCCTGGGTATTCTAATTTTAGTCAGACGTTTTCAACGCAGTAAATAAGTCTTACCCGACCATATAAAGTAGACATATATATATTTTTTATCAGCATCAATATGTCCCGCTGTCCGTCCGTCTGTCCGTTTCTACACAAACTAGTTCCTTAGTTTTTAAGCTATTCAAATTAAACTTTTCAGATAGTCTTCTAACTACTGACTACTGACTTCGGATCACTACATATATCATATAGCTGCCATAGGAAGGATCGGAAAATTTTTAAACCAATTATAAATTATAGCTTCGCTGGCTTACACAATTTTTTTAACTACTTTACGAAATAGCTATTTTGACCTAATCTAGAATTTCGAGTATAATTTCATGAAAATCGGACGACTATATAATATTGCTGACATAGTGTAGTGAAAATTTTTAAGCTGTAAGAATAAAATTGTTACTGTAAAACTGTAATACTCTAATGAATTTCCAATATATTATCAAATGCAAAACATATTGATTTTATACGATTTATGATTTATGTAAATGTATATCTCCTGATAGTTGCTCTATTCGTTTAACAAAAATAATTCGATTCATAATAATTCAATCACAAACTGCAAAACATCATCGTGTCGAAGTTAGTTTCCTTTCATGTTTGTAATGATGTTAAACGTTTTTGTTTTATATCAGAACTTAGGAAATACATGATTTAAATATTTCTCATTAAGTTTTATATTTATTTACAAACAAAGCTCTTTAAAAAAACATATTTTCTAGTTTTAAATATGTATTTCGTATATCAAACAAGAAAGCAGATGCAAAAGCTCCCATGCTATTGTAGTGTTATTGAATATGATAATACATATTTATTGTGTTGTTCTCAGACAGGGTTGTTGATTGCGAATACAAAATCAATCAATGCCGAGTGAAGAAACTTAAATCAATCTGAAGAAACTTAAATCAATTTGAGAACATTTTTACCTAAAGGTAGTAAAAAAAAGCTCAACAAGTAAATAAAAATACTAAAATATAAAGTTTTTTCTCCTATATTATTTTAATTAAAGATAACGTATTTTAAGTCCTTTTAATAATTTATTTGAATATTATAGATTTCAATAAATAGCCTATTGTCTAAAAATTCAAAACAAACATTTTGGCCTTTTTAAGCTACCACTTTAAAAGTTTCTGAAGATTTATGTGGTACGTTTTCTTATCACATGTCACAATTTAGTTCCAGTCGACGATTTGAACAAGCTTGTCGTCAGTCGGGCCACAAAATCATAAAGAAAAAAGGGGATCAGCTGTTATTTTTCACAATGCAGTGGTTAGGATTCCAAAAATTAATGACACACAAAATGAAACGCGGAAAGTGATGCTGTCAACAACACTTGTTCGATTGGGATTAGAGAAAATAATGCCAAAGAGAGCTGAGGCAGTGCCAGAATAATTTGCCAGACAATACAAGAGATACTCAATACAAAAAAAAAAAAAATAATAATAATAATAAATTAAAAAACAAGAAAGGAAGCTAACTTCGGCACGCCGAAGTTTGTATACCCTTGCAGATTAGTTTTGATATTTATATTATAAATTATAATGCTAAAAACTCACACAAAAAAGAGTTTCATTACATTTTACCTTTACTTATTATGTTTACAGTTTGACAGTTACAGTTATACATTCACAGCTTTACATTTTCTACATCTACGGATCGCTTCTATGGTAGCTATATGATATAGTGGTCCGATTTTCATAATATTGTTACCAAAATTCTGAAATAATACTTAAAGCTCATGTCTCAAAATAGATGAAAATACGTTGAAAAACAACAAAGTTATAATTTTTATACCCTTGCAGGGTATTATAATTTCAGTCAGAAGTTTGCAACGCAGTGAAGGAGACCTTTCCGACCCTATAAAGTATATATGTACATATATACTAGTTTGCGTAGAAACGGACAGACGGACGGACAGACAGACATGGCTAGATCGATTCGGCTGTTGATGCTGATCAAGAATATATATACTTTATAGGACCGGAAACGTCTCCTTCACTGCGTTGCAAACTTCTGACTGAAATTATAATACCCTGCAAGGGTATAACAACACTGTTGTCGAAAATTAAATTAATTTAGATACTTTGATATGGTTAATTCCTCTTTATGAATTAGGGATTTAGGTATGTAATGGCTAAATAGTTGCCTAAAATCTGCATTTCGAGAGAAAAATAAGGTTAAATGCTATTCTAATGTAAATATAATAAAAGACTAATTAAATAAATATAAAAAACGAAGTTAACTTCATGACGCCGATTTTGGTCAAACCCTAGCAGTTTGCTTTTGGATAATTAATAATCATTCCATTTTGACCAAAAGGAGAGAAAAACTTGCAGACATGGCTAGATCGAACCGGCTGTTGATGCTTTTTAAAAATATATACATTTTATTGGGTCATCCTCATTTTACTAATATTATATTAACCAGCAAGGGCATGTTTACTAATATAGTAGTATGCTTACCGTAGGCATTAAGCTGGCGAGACCAACTCCAATTGGATAGAGCCAGGCTTCAGAATATAAAAAATTTAGCTTAACATTTCTGCTCAATTTTAGAGGGCACCCCCTTTTTCCATTTCCGGTTGAGTGGCTAATTGCTCATTGAAGTAGCATTGTAGCTCCGGCTACTACCAACGGTTTGCAATTTGTGATTTGGATTTTGAGCCGTTGGTCCGTTGTGGCTGTGCCCGTGCCCATGATGATGACGACGTTTTCCCAGCAGAGCCGCAAAGCTAAACCGGCATTGTAATTGTCATCGCTATCTGCATCCATGGGATAAGCTTAGAATGGCGCATCAATTTGTTTCTTAAAGAATTGCACCAATCATTTATAGTGAGCCGTTAATAAATATTGTAAAACACTCCCAGTGTTTAAATAGTTTGAACAAAATCTATTGAGTTCTATTAAAAATTATTCAAAAATTAAAATTAATTTAAAATAAATAAAAAAAATGTAATCGAATGTAAATATAGTATGCTAGCAACGCCATTTGCGCAGCATTCAATTACCACAACAACAAATATAGCTCCGAACAAAATGTATATCTCGGCTGAAACTGCCAACAACAGATATCTGATAAAATAAGGCGAACTGACTGACTGGATATATCAACAGAGTGCGCTAATTTAACTTCATCAGTGGTGATACGCCTACTTTTCCATATATATATGTATATAGCTGCTGATTTTGAAGTGACGCAAATGTGTGTGGCTCACCAACAATACCGCACGCGTCTACAAAACAAGAGGACGAGGACGAACACCCAAACCCTAAGTCAAATATACAACAAAAAGGGACAGGGACGAGGACCAGGACCTGGACGTATTTTCATAGGGCTAGGGATGTATTTGGTGGAAGGAAAGAAACAGGAAAAAGGTCTAAACTGCGAGCTGGGGTTGTATGAGATGACTTGAGGGTTTGGGGTATCCCTTTGATTGTTTTTTGGGATTTTCATTATTTCATCTCAATGGTTTTGAATTCATGAAAATTGTCGAGACATTTGTTATACAATAATTTAATTTGCTTGCCTCATAGATAAGCCTTTAAATAATACAACCAGCTGTTATAGTTCAGAGACTGTGATTAAATAGTATGCTTCTTATGACTGTGGACCACTGTCTACACATACATATTATATATTGAATGGAATATCAACATAACAAAAAAAATAATTTAAATAGTTTTGTTTCCAGCACTAAGCTGCAACGTACATACATATATACACTTAAAAGTACCAACGTGCCAGAATTATAAACTAGTTAAATTATTTACAATTTAATTTAGGTTATTCTATACTTTTCCAAAGGTTTGATGCGCTGAATGACTTCAATAAAATGATCTATATTCCATTTAAAAAATGCAAAAATACGGGTTTCGGGAATTTTGAGGGGCTGTAGCTTAATTCAGTGCATCAAAAACTATCGGAAAAGTATAGTAAGATAAAGATTGGTTTCAAAAAGCTGTCGACCTTAGTCACCATTATTTATATTAAAAACATTTGAAGTTGACTTGTCATTTTTATCTCAGCTCGTTAAGATATGGTTGTGTGATTTTTCAATTGTATCTTGCATGACGGTACCTTTGTTCAATAAAAATATGACATTTTTCTCTACGGAAGCTGTTTGTAATATTTATACGATTTGCATAAAATTAAAACTGAAACTTGAAAATAATTAAAATGCCCAAAGTATATGAAAATATTTTGAAACAAGAAAGATAACTTCGGAACAGTCGTCCGATTTCGGTAAAATTAAAACCGAAATTCTAAAATAGCAAAAATAAGTGCATGTTTCGGGAAAGATAAACGGGCCTTTCCTGAATATTTCTGAATGGCTTAACATTTAGCTTTTTATCAACTTTTTCATTGGTGCAAAATTGATTTTGGTTGTTTTTTATTTTTAAGAAAATTGCAAAATTTGTACTGGGCACAAAACGGCAGTGTTTTTTGAGGTCAATACAAAATTTTTAAATGGTTTTGAATTTAAAACAAGAAAGGAAGCTAACTTCGGCACGCCGAAGTTTGTATACCCTTGTAGTTTGCAATTGGATCACTAAGAATCCAGCCATTCTAGTTAATTTAATAGAAAGACAAGAAAGGAAGCTAACTTCGGCACGCCGAAGTTTGTATACCCTTGCAGTTTGGTTTTGATGTTTATATTATAGATTATAATACTGAAAACACTCACAAAACAGAGATTCATTACAATTACCTATACTTATTATGTTTACAGTTTGACAGTTACAGTTTTACATTCCCAGCTTTACATTTTCTCTACATCTACCGATTGTTTCTATGGTAGCTATATGATATAATCGTATGATTTTCATAAAATTAAGGGGTTATTCGGGTTTTGAAACTTAAAAAAAGCAATAATATAATATAATATAATAGTACAAAGGGTCAGGAATGTTGTCCGAAAATTTCAAGTCAATCAAAGCAAAACTGTAGGAATGGGAGAAATTTAAAGCCCAGCGCGTAGTATGAGTCACAACTGGCAATTCGAAGTTTTGCGTCGTTTTTCTCGAAACCACTTTTTTGAAGTCGGTAGTCACGATTTCTCGAAAACTATTGCACCGATCGACTTCTGCTTTTGCACACTTTTTCTAGACATAGTTTTGTTGTCGTTGAACGAAGGATTTTTTATATCTTCATTTACAACTCATTTTATAAGCCAAAATATGGCCAAAAATGACACTTTTTATAAAAAGCGCTACCAAAAATGCAATTTTTAATGAAAAAAAAATCCTTCGTTCAAAGACAAGCCAGACACATACACTAACAGAAAAACTTTGGTTTTTTGATTTCCTATAAACATTGACGGAGATATCCTACCTACCGCAAAGACATAATTTCTTTTGGGGTTAAGTTCAAGACTGCCTCAATGGCTCATTTTGTAATATTTTTTGTTCAAATTTTTACACAATGTAGTTCAAACCTTATATTTTAATGTACAATAAATTAAATTTGTAAAATTGTCGTATAATCTTTTAAAATAATCCACAAAAATAGGCCTTTTTTAATGCTTAAAAACCCGGATAACCCCTTAAAATCGGAATTCTGAAATAATAAAAAATAGCCATATCTCAAAAATGATAAAAATATGTTAAAAAACAGCCAAGTAATTTTTTTTGTTCTGAATATTTGACGATCATTTGTATGGCAGCTATATGATACAGTCTTCCGAACCGCCCTGTTCCGACATATACATATAGCAGTGAGAGTATTCGGAAGACTATATGCAAAGTTTGCGTAGAAACGGACAGACGGCTGTTGATGCTGATCAAGAATATTTATACTTTATAGGGTCGGAAAGGTGTCCTTCACTGCGTTGGAACTTATGACTGAAATTATTTTTTTTTAATTCAATTTTTGTAATTCGCACGGAACATCGCGCATGGGACATAAACGAAAGCGATAATGCAAATGCATTTCCTGAAATATGTATGTGAAAAAGCAAAAGTTTAGCATAATGCCTCTGTTTTAAAAGTTATTAACAAAACAAAAAATGGCCTATTCACACCTTTGCAGGGTATTATAATTTTAGTTAAAGCTTTGCACGCAATGCAGGAGTCATTTCCGATCCTACAAAGTACAGTGACGCACTAAACTGTCGGTACAGTTGAAAAGATTTTTTATATAGTTAAATTAAGCATTTGTTTTTACAAAGGCTTTTATTTTTATACCCTTGCATGGTATTTTAATTTCAGTCAGAAGTTTGCAACGCAGTGAAGGAGACGTTTCCGACCTTATAAAGTATATATATTCTTGATCAGCCGAGTCGATCTAGCCATGTCCGTTTGTCCGTCTGTCCGTCCGTCTGTCCGTCCGTCTGTCCGTCCGTCTGTTCGTTTCTACGCAAACTAGTCCCTCAATTTCAAAGCCATCTGAAACTTTGCATATAGTCTTCTATATACTCTCACTGCTATATACATACATATGTCGGAACGGCCCAAATCAGACGACCATATCATATAGCACCCATTCAAATGCTCGATAAATTTTTAGAACAAAAAAATGATAACTTTGCTGTTTTTCAACATTTTATATTCTTTCTGAATTTTGTTAAAAATTTTATGAAAATCAGACAACTATATGATATAGCTGCCATAGGAACGATCGGGAAATTAATAGAAAAAAATTATAACTTCTTTGTTTTTCAACATATTTTCATCTACTCTGAGATATGAGCTTTTGTTATTATTTCAGAATTTTTTGTATAAATTTTATGAAAATCGGACAACTATATCATATAGCTGCCATAGACGCGATCCGTAGATGTAGAGAAAATGTAAAGCTGTAACCGTCAAACTGTAAATATAATAAGTATAGGTAAAATGTAATGAAACTTTGTTTTGTATGTGTTTTAAGCATTTTATTTATGCTATGTATAAATATACAAATTTTGTATATTTTTTAATTATTTAACCAGAATGGCTCGATTCTTAATGATCCAATTGCAATCTTCAAGGGTATACAAACTTCGGCGTGCCGAAGTTATTGGCAGTTATTCCCAGCATTACATTTTCTTTACATCTATCTATCGTTTCTATGGCAGCTACATATATGTATAATATATTTGTCCGATTTTCATAAAATTTATATCAAAATTATATCAACAAAAGCTAATATCTCGGAGTAGATGAAAATATGTTGAAAAACAAAGAAGTTATCATTTTTTTCTATTAATTTCCCGATCGTTCCTATGGCAGCTATAAGATATAGTCGCCCGATTTTCATTAAATTATAAACGAAAATCTGAAATAATATAAATAAAATAATGAAAAACAGCCAAGTTATAATTTTTTTTTCTAAAAATTTATCGAACATTTGTATTGAACATTTATAACTTGGCTCTATTTCAACAATTCAATTTTAATTTTTAATTTTATCAAAACCAAATTATTATAAGCTATTTATTAATATACAACTTTTGTATATTTCCTGTTCGTTTTTTTATTCATTTGACGAGAATACATCGATTTATGTTATATTAGATATTTTAAATCCCATATATAGCTATTTTAAACGATTTAAAAAATATGCTTTTTTAATTTTATCAAACATAATTTGGTTTGTTCTAAAAATTAAATAATGAAAAGAAAAACTAGCACGAGATAGGCTTTTCTTTTCATTTGACCAAAAGGAATCAATTCTTAATTATCCAATTGCAAAATGCAATCTTGTTGTTTATGTTATTTTTCATCAAAATAAAAAAAAAAAATCAAGTGTGATTGCAACTAACTGTGATTAAATTTTTACCACTGTTCTAGTAGCAGTTGGTTAATTGGCAGCTTCCATAGCTATCACCGATCGATAACAATATAATTGTTGTTCAAAAGCGCAAAATGCCGCAAAGTGTGTAATTTGTCGATGGAACAAAAAAGAGTAAAGCCCCTGTTGGTGACTGCCTGAAACCAGGCGATATATGAATTCATCAATGGTGTGTTTAAGCAGTTTGTCAGCGCCACGTGTCGGACGACTGCTCTCCGTCCTCCAAGCGGTCTTTTGAATTCTTTTGCTGGGCAACAGCAGGCGGTGGCGGGTGGCTCAACGAGTGCCTTCCGCAGCACATCGATTAGAAACGAGGATGAGGGCGTCGTGTGCCGGCTATGATGATGATGTAAAGCAAGGCGTCCGTTTGTCCAATTCAAAAGCAGCAGCAGCCCAGCTATGTAGCTCTGCAACCAATTCTTTACTTCCCCCAAAAATCGCTGCTGGATACGAGGTGCAGTAAATACAGGGATTTAAACGCTCCGTATTGCCATCGTGTGCTGGGTGGCCACTTTGCCGCATTCCCGTTGTCAACGCAACAACGCAAAATGCCCTTAGAGGACCGAACGTCTCTATCAATAGACTTAAAAATAAATATATTTATAAATCGTTTTATTAATTAAATAACAGTTTGTAGTAGTTTGAGATAATAACAAAAAAAACACCTTTAAGTAAAATTAATTTGGGGAAATTTTTTAAACTATTACAGAAAAATAACTCTCTTTTGAAGATGTCACAGGAGTATATCAGCAAAACAAAGTTTACAAAACTTTAAAAAACCTGCAATATTATAAAAATTTTATAATTAATTTAGTAATATATATATTTCTGACGATACAATAATAAAGGAATATACCCTTTTTCTAAGCAAATAATACTACGATGCCAATTCGGCACGCTCCTTTGTTAATTTCCCGTGCACACGCCACACACTTACCCATTACCACTTAATAAGCGCAGTTTCAAAGTCCCTCGACGTAACTTTTCCCATTTTTCTTTTGCTCGATATGATACGCCATTTATTTAAAGTAATATTTCCGTATCCGGTAAATAATTCGAAACGCGTGTTTCACAAAGGTTTTCGCCATTTTACTAGGGTAGTGTAAATGCATTATTATTTGCACAGATTGCATAAAAAAGGTGTATCAACAGAACGCATAAAACTGCGAAAAAAAACTTACGATATTTAAAAAAGAAATGCACATAAGCAATATACTAAGTTCAAGGCATAAGTTTGAAAACCGTCCGTCCGTTAATGAGTAAGAACGGCCCGGATCAAGCAACTTGAATATAGCACCATATATTGCTTTACATACGAAGGTAAAATATCCCGCCCTTTTACACAGCAGACACAAAGAAGAGATCATCATCCACAGCCTTATTCATGAACAAATCCCACATACAAAGCACATAATTTTAATTGTTTACTTCAAGGGTAGTCTTAGCGCTCGCTGCTATAGGTACTCACCTCGCCGCACCCCTAAGTAGGGTTTTAACTGTGTAAAAACTATTCAGAGCTCCCTACACTTTGTCTTGTAACAATTTTGACCTCTTTTGTTTGGTTCAAAAAAACCTGGTCGGCATTTCGCTTTGCGGTTTTTATCTTTCCTTTGTTGTTATTTAAGCTACATTAGGGAACCGCTTTATCTTCCTTTTTCAATTGTTATCAATATCAAAGAAGGAATTCATTGTGATTTGACATCAAAAGTCTGGAAAGTCTGTGGGTGACGAACAACTTATTTGATAGATGTAGGACTTAACGTTAAGAACGTTGAAATATAATTTAAATTGCGTGCCAAATAGTCAATTCCAAGTTATATGCTTACTATATTAAACCGTTATAATATTATGAAACCATCTAAAGCTCAACAATATCAGAAGTACATTCTAAAATCACTTTTATATAGATCATTTTATTTTCGTTTTACAATTTGAAATTTACAGCGTATTTTACAATCAACTTTTGTTTATTTGCTTAATTTAATCATTACATATAAGTGATATTCGATTTCTTAAAACACCAACCATGCGTAGACAACTTTAGTGTTTTGGTTATTCACGGTTATAATTAACATAATGGGTATAATACATACATTTATGATTCTTTTGTAAAATACTTCCTATTCGTATATAATATTCCTACTATATAAAATTGGCTCTATTATTGTCGCGGAACTTACAAAATAGGTTTTATTGTCAATGTAATATGGATCGTACATGTAAATACTGATGATGATTCTAATGAATATAATAGTAATATATTATCACTTCCGTGATCCATCTCTCTGATAAAAATATGTATTTATTCTCTTTTTGAGTAATATTAAATATTATAGTAATTTTTGGGACTATGAAGGCAAGCAGTTTTTAATAGCCATAGGGATAAATGACGTTTAGCTTATAAATGCATATATTTCTGCAATTCTTCACGTAAAGATTAACAGTGATTCAGAAGGAAGACAATTTAAATACGCGGGCAAAACAAATTTGATATGTTTATGCTTGGTGTGAAAAAATTGATTTTTTGTGAATAAATAATATAAAGGTATAGGTATAAAAATAAGAAAATAAGTAAAAAAAATCCCAGATGTATTCACAGTATTTAGTGATCCACGACATGCAGAATACATATACATCATAATATTTTTTATATTTAGGCTGTTAAAAGAGTTTTAACAATACTCCGTTTTGATACATTCATATTTTCAGATCAAATTACTCTGTATATTCCCTTGACGACAAAATGACTGAAAATATCGGCAACTGAAAACAGCTTATTATATATTTTCATTCATTTAGCGACTCCGAGGTTGAGTAATTCAGTCATTCAGTCGTCAAGGGAATACTCAGACTATCAGCAGACCAAAGAACATGTTTATTAATTTGATATGGGATCTTCTACCTCATTCATTTTTTGCGATTGTTGGTGTACATTTTCTGGATTCCTTTCACTATCTTTTTTAATATGTTTTGGATATCCAAAATTGTAATTGTTTTAAACAGCTAATTTTTTTCGGAGCAGGCACAAATGCATTTATGTACATGTTATAGTTGTAGTCTGGAGATTTTAAATAAATTTTTTGTAGTATTGGCTTTGCTTTTTTAATAACTTTTGCCGTTCACGAAGAATCGATAGATATATATTATATGTAAGTTTATGCCTTAGATGCGTTTCTGGGTTCAAGCTCAAGAAGATCTTTTAAAAGCATGCCATATTTTTGGCCTTTTGATTTGGAATTTTTGTTGGACTCTTCCTGAAGTCTGAAGAACAGTCATGATTGCGGATCGTCGTGATATGTCTATACTTTTCAGATGATTAGTAAAACTTTTGTTTTCTATTTTATAATTAGTAAGTATATGTAGGTACTTTGCGGCTTAAGTCATAATAAATTTGTATTTTATAGGCTTTTTTTAAAGTATATTTTGATGTTCGGCAATTTATTATACAGTGATATCTAATTTGGAAACTGATTGTTGTTGGTAGGAAGCATTTTGTGTTTGGAATCCAAATCGTAAAATTATATATATGTATATAAATATGGTATCTCGTTCGGAAAAATATAGTTTATAATTAATCAAAAGTTCAATCGATCATTAAATTTGCATTGTAGCTTTTGATACCACTTTAAAATTTTTGTTAAAGAAATTTAAGTTTGTTGCTAAATGTGTAGATATTAAACAACTTTCATGGCTTTTCTTTTACTTTTGGTTTCTAAACAATTATCTTGCATTTAAATGTGATGATTAACATAAAAATATATATTTACAATGCAATTATTAGCTGAAAATCAAGAAATTGTCTTTTACGTTGGTTAATAATAATTAAGAGACACCTTATTTTGGTTAACAACTAATAATTGGGCCTTAACAGATACTAAAGCGTAATTAATAGGTACCGAAATCTGAGAATTCAACCTCCAGATGATCAGTTTCTGGAATTATCGTCGCCAGCTTAACATTATCATCGTTTTCTACAGATTTAACAGAATTTTCATCATTTGGCGATTGAGGTATATAGTTATATTCATTAAAAGAATATAGCTGTCGACCTAAATAATTATTGTGATTATATGTTCCTTTATTTCTTTCAGAGTTTAATGGTGATGTCGTTAGCCCTCGTAGAAAACGTCGAAAGTAATTATTTTCCGGCTTTAAAAAAGTTAAATGAGACCATATACCATTGTTAGATTTCTATAATATATTAGTATAACAACTTTAAAGAGCAAATGAAAGTGAAATAGTGAATTTGTTAAACCTAGTTTTACTTGGTTTACTCTCTACCAACAATATCATATAGAAATATATATTTACGTTAAATAATAATTTGCTTTATTACAAATTCAAATTACCTCTTTTAAAAGTGATCGATTTCGCTCTCGAAAATGTGATTTTCGAATTGGATAAGTCCTTGGTATACCGATGGTACTATGATCTCTTTCGGCCATTAAATCGCTTGAAATCCGAGCGGCACTGTCTTCTCCTCGATTTAACTGACCATTATTGCCATATCTTCCCGAAAATATACTCTTAGCATTTTCTTTTTTACTTTGGTATTCCTTGGCATTGTAAGATGGTAATGATAAAGCTCCGATGCGGCGCGTGGTTGCTCGGTTCCCAGTTCTGTGATTATTTTTATTATTCAGTTTATCGATTTGCCAATTTTGATCATTTGATATTGACATGCGATTAGCGTTTTTGTTGCTAAATTGATAGCTGTCACCGTCGGGGCTGCGGTTTTGATCCATCATAATTGATTCGGAGGACGAGCTGCCTGAATATGGAGGATTGTTGTTGACAAATATGCTGGAAGTGTTTAAAAATTATTTTATTCGTCAAATTTAATTTGTTTTCATTAATCCATACTTTTTTCCATTGGCTATTTCTTTCAGAGCAGCAGCACGTGCTGCCATTTCCTCATCCTTACGTTGCTGTGTTAATTCCTTAGCCCGTTCTGTCCATATTAACTCTTTAAGCTTTTGAAAACTTCCTTGTATGGCCACGGAATTTTGATTATCTTTATTATTAGTTCCAATTGCTACATTTTCGTTTCTTATTCCGCCAACATAACGATTTTTATTCGATCTTCTTGATGAGGAGGCCGCAGAAATTCCAATTTGTGGGCGAATCTCAGAGCCATAAAATCGAGTTTGACTTGTCCCTGGAGGAGGATTACTCGACCCAAATTCCACCAGTCTCTCTCTCTGATTGTGGTCCAAGGGAGATATTGGCATCCGTTGAGGCAAACTTGGCTCTCGACTAACAACCCGACCAAACACAGGTGATCGTGTTCTTTCCCTACTGCCCATCCTAAGTCTGTTTAAAAATAAATTTAAAATAGGATTTTAAAATAGATTAGAAATGTAATGCTGAGAAGTCAAAACTGATCTTTAAACTTCTGAAAAAAATATATATAATATCCTTCAAGGGATAGGCAAATAAATAATTAAACTTACGATCCCAACATTCGTGAGTTTAAATAAAGTGGCTCCCAAACATTATACGTAAATGGGTCACGATACGTTGGTATTTCATTTGTGATCTCTGCCGCTCTGGATTGCCTCTTAGAAAATCTTCAAAATAAATATTAAATAATTGTAAAATTTGTAATTCCTGATCCAAGACCGTTAGTTGCGAAACCCTTACATCCACATAGCGCGCAATTGTTCACATGTTGGCTCTTGTGAGTTCAGGGAGAATGTTTTTGGCACAAAGACTTCACCAACTGTTCGAACGCCACCCGAAGTGACGTCCGTTTTGATCGCATTTTCCTTATTTAAAGTTCTATCACGACTGCGAGAAGTGCCAATATAGTTGGCATTTCCATATCGGAGGGTTGCCAAAATGACCAATACATCAATTTGTATATACTTGATCTGTAGAAAAATAGTTCATTTAAAATCTACTTTTATTTCACGCTACTTTAAATTACACATATGCAATGTAACATTCATTTTATATAATTTTTATACATACCAATAGGCAATTGTAATGCATTTTTAGAGGTTTATTAGAATCGCAAAGTAGTCACTGAATAGAAAATCGCCCCTCTGGCTAGCATTTGATTGATATGTAGGTTCTATTTAAAAAATATAAAACACACACAGTTATATCTGCACTAAAAAATGTTCAATTTCAGAAATCATGCAATTCGTAGGAAGAAGTCAAATATTGTACAAAATATAAATATTTGCCTATGCTCATTAGTTTTATTACTATGAATTTGTGCTCAGAATTTAACAAAACTTTTTTTGAGTTTTGCATTTTTTACATATTGTGCTGTATATATTGTGCTGCCATAGGATTTTTTTATTATATATGAGACAATCTAAAAAAAACCAACAGACCAGTAGCTCCAGAATTATATTTATTCCCGGTAGGAACCCATAGCGTTCGTGGGTATTATAGCTTAGACTTCTATGACCTCATAAAGTATATGTATATTTTTAATCAGCATCACGAAGTTCACTCAAAATATCAAGGACTACACTCAGAAAATAGCCTACGGGTTAAATTTCCGAATTTTCGTGAATCAAGCACACTTTGATCACAAAATGTATTCAAATTTAATTGTTCTTCTGATAAAGTACTTTACCAAATTTGAGGATACTATTCATTTATTTCACGCAGATTATATTTCAATTTTCGTCGATGATGGGGACTTTTTGCTTTCGAATTAGCAATGTACAGACCAAGATCTCTCATTATCAGTCGCGATGACTTTTGTTTTTTTTTTTTTGTCAGCAGTGTTATTGATGGGTCAGTTACACTTATATTATTTTTGGAAATCTTATTTAGCCATAAACTAAATTGACTTACAATTTTAACATTCTCTCTGACCGCCCCCCTCAATGAGAAGACTGGTTTCTACGCAAACTAGTCCTTTAGTTTTTGGGCTATCTGAAGAAAAAAAACTTTCTTTCTAGTATATAAGTCTGAACGAGTCGGTTTTGACGACTATATATATTTGTAGCTGCCATTGGAAAATGTTTAGAAAGCAAGAAAGGAAGCTAACCTTGAACGCCGAAGTCTGTATATCCTTGTTGTTTGCAATTGGAGCAGTAAGAATTAATCAATTTTTGTCAAATGAATATGAAATCTTACAGGAGATATATAAAATATGTATATTTATACATATAATATAAATATTTGACTTTAAAACATTAGTTAACAAAATTACCTTCCCTTTTTATTATAAACGAAAACTGTCAACTATGACTATGACTTGTTATTCATGTTAAAAATAAAGGTTCGTTAGAATATTTATTGTGCATTTAAAAAGTGCAGGTGCCGTGCTCAATAATCGTCTAAGAGTGCAATAAAGTTTAAATAATGGTGCAAGTTGATCGTGTGCTCTCTGCCATAAATTAGTTCGTTTACTTTTCCTGCATTTTGGATTTTTTCTTCCAATTATGTAATTATGCGCGTTAAATTTGATGCAAGGGAGCGTTTGCATTTCGGATACTGCCATGGATGCCTATAGAAAATCCACGAATCAGAAAAAGGAGGTTTCATCTCGCTGAAAGATACCATACACCTTTTAATATCTAATAATTAAAGAAAATAACACAAAAAGTTGTTCCTTTAATTTTTTTCTGTCTTTTTTTTTTTTTTATTTGTGATAAAATCATGGTTTCATGGATTTCATGCTGGGTTACCTTTACTTATTAAATTTCTGTTAACGAAGTTTTATCAATTTAATAATTATAAATTTATTTATTTTAAATATATACACAGAAACATCTTTAATATTTAATGAAAATACAATAGAACTAACGAGCAAATTATATTCTTAAACAGTCTTGTGTGTATGCATTTCATGAATGAATTTCATGTACTCTTGTACCTATATTACATTTTTTTTTAAAGAAATAATAAAGGACTTGAGGACATGCGCAGAAAAGCTATCCATCCTCAACAAGCTTCAGAGATGGTGAATAAATGTATATACATGTTTATAATGTATATTTTAAAACATGTTTCTTATTACGTTTTCGAAAAGCAAACACATACATATACTGATCAATGAAGTTTCTGGAGTAAATTAATAATGATTTTATTTAAATTATCTATAACAGTTAATGGTTACCGGGTTCCTTTTAGGAATTATTTGTACTACGACGTTTCCAAACACTCTACGCAAACTGAACTAAACGTTAAATGGAGAACTTGAATGGGAAATAGCTTGTATTAAAAGTTCTTTACTCGGCATGCCATTGTGTTGAGATGTAGCTTTGATGGTCCGTGCAAGCTTATCCTTGCGATATAAAAGCTCCATAGGGTAAACATTTAAATGCTGAGGGTGTGTGCTTTGGACTTGAAAGCTACTGAAGTGGATGCCAGAATTCCTAACGGGTTCTTGTTGCATCCCCGTTGTAACATCACGGCCAAATACAATGCACTAAGTCTTATAGGGTCTTCCCACACAACATTAAAGCGCATTTAGCACCCGTTGAACAAATGCTCCATAAGGTTTTGCCGTTCCGAATTTTCCCAAATGGGCCGGCGTTAGTTCAGCATTAAAATCTAGCCACGGTTTGTTTGGCGATAGTTAGGCAATAGTTTTTCGGTGCAACTCTGATTCTTCTTCTTAATTTGACCATTCACCACGAAAATGTAAACAAATTGGCGAGGAACAAATGAGATATGGAATTTAAAACGTGGCGCCAAAGCTACAAGCATGCCCAACATAGTTGTTGGCGTTTTTTCCTATATATTCATGCCCCAATATGTCCCCAATTGTTACTATTTAATATAAACCGCCTACCTCTACCTTATTTTAAAGATTTTGGATGCCTATACCACCTATAGACACTCATCGGGGAATTTGCTCTTTGTTAGAGAAAAATCATTAGAAAAACTAAAATTCCTTGTCATTTAATTCATTTAAATTTATTGCGGAAATTCTGACGCAATCTGTGCCTTTTGCTGTTGTACAACAGCCAAAATAGTTGGTAAATGCTCCATTTCAAATTTGCAACTGCCAATTCGACAGCCTTTGTTTACGTTTTCATGAGCCACAGCTGATCGATCAGCTGTTCGGATGCTAAATGCGCTTTAATGTTGTGTGGGAACACGAGTTTCACATTTGTGAAAAATCCCAAACGTTCCTCACAAATGCGCTGTGTGGGAAGACAGTATTAAAGTGCATCCGCATCCGAACAGCTGATCGATCAGCTGTGGCTCATGAAAACGTAAACAATGATGGCTGAAGCGGCCGATGTGGGATAAAATGAATAGTTTATCAACAACAAAACCACAGATTGCGTCAGAATTTATCCGCACTAAATTTAAATGAATTAAATGATAAGGCATTTTTGTTTCTCTAATGATTTTTCTCTAACAAAGAGCAGATTCCCCGAAGAGTGTGTATAGGCGATATAGGGATCCAAAATCTTAAAAATAAGGTAGAGGTAGGCGGTTTATATTAAATATTAACAGTTGGAGACATTTTGGGGCAAGAATATACAGAAAAACACCAACAACTATTTTGGGCATGTTTATAGCTTTGGCGCCACATTTTAAAATTTCATTTTTCAATTGTTTCTCGCCAACTTTGTTTACATTTTCGTAGAGTTGGTCAAATTTCCACTGTTAAGAAGAAGAAATCAGAGTTGCACTGAAAAACTATCGCCTAACAAACCGTTCTTAGACTTATACTGTCTTCCCACACAGCACATTTGTGAGGAACGTTTGGGATTTTTTACAAATGTGAAACTCGTGTTCCCACACAACGTCAAAGCACATTCAACATCCGAACAGCTGATCGATCAGCTGTGGCTCATGAAAACGTTAACAAAGCTGTTGAATTGGCAATTGCAAATTTGAAATGGAGCATTTACCAACTATTTTGGCTGTTGTACAACAGCAAAAGGTACAGATTGCGTCAGAATTTATCCGCACTAAATTTAAATGAATTAAATGACAAGGAATTTTAGTTTTTCTAATGATTTTTCTCTAACAAAGAGCAAATTCCCCGATGAGTGTCTATAGGTGGTATAGGCATCCAAAATCTTTAAAATAAGGTAGAGGTAGGCGGTTTATATTAAATAGTAACAATTGGGGACATATTGGGGCATGAATATATAGGAAAAAACGCCAACAACTGTGTTGGGCATGCTTGTAGCTTTGGCGCCACGTTTTAAATTCCATTTTTCATTTGTTCCTCGCCAAGTTTGTTTACATTTTCGTGGTGAATGGTCAAATTAAGAAGAAG
>VNKB01012559.1:0-12358 GCA_008042735.1 Drosophila leontia | reverse complement strand
ATACAAGCGTTTTACGAAAAAGTTCATTTTTGCTATGTTCAAAAATGATGGGGTAAACCCGACCGCCTATGTTTTTGGTTGATTTAGTACAGATATAACCTAAATATAGGTTTTGCAATGATAAATCAATCAATGTTATATTATATAATGGTAATAAAAGATAATAGAATTAAAAAAATGAAAATAGCAAAATAATTAATCAGTATCATCTGATTCGCTGCTCAAATAGCTTGCTGGCGTTTTTTGGTTCGAGTTGAACGTCTGGTTGGCTGCGATGTTGATGGTTTTTGGTGTGATAGTTGTTTTTTTGGCTTTTTTTGCGGCAGGATTTACCCCACTATTTAGAGGTCGGATTTGCCCCACCACGTAATTTTTCATAAAAACGCTATTAAAAATGAAATTATGAAAAAAAATGAACCAAACTTGTATGCACTTTGTAGGACTTTATTCAAAGAATCTAAATCCACTTACCTTTTCATGCGATAACTTTGACAAAAAGAAATATCCTGCAGTTAATTATGTACAAAAATGAAAGTCAAAATTGTAAAAACAAACTTGTTGTCGTTTGACGATCTCAATGTTGACTAATAAAATGCTGTCATACCACCATTTTAATTGTTTTCGATGCTCTACACGACAACACTAATATTAGTTTGCGTAGTGCTTCCGATTTTCGAAAACAGAGGGAGGTCGGGTTTACCCACACTGTCGGCTTTACCCCACCTTACCCTACATAAAAATATGTTGAAAAACAACGAAGTTATAATTTTTTCCTATTAATTTTCCGATCGTTCCTATGGCAGCTATGAGATATAGTCGTCCGATTTTCATAAAATTTTTACCAGAATTCTGGAATAATATAAAATGGCCATATCCCAAAAATGATGCAAAAAATTTTGAAAAACAGCGAAGTTATAATTTTTTTTCTAAAAATTTATCGAACATTTGTATGGCAGCTGTATGATATAGTCGTCCGATCAGGCCCGTTCCGACATATATAGCAGTGAGAGTATACAGAAGACTATATGCAAAGTTTCATTCAGGTAGCTTTAAAACTGAGGGACTAGTTTGCGTAGAAACAGACAGACGGACGGACGGACAGACGGACATAGCTAGATCGACTCGGCTGTTGATGCTGATCAAGAATATATATACTTTATAGGGTCGGAAACGTCTGCTTCACTGCGTTGCAAACTCCTGACTGAAATTAAAATACCCTGCAAGGGTATAAAAAGAAAAACACAAACAGAAAACGTGCATGCACACGCGAAGTGAACGGGAACTATTAGAAACACCAAATAGAAAATATTACTAAGCCCCGGTGGTTTTTTAGACAAATTCTACACAAATCGAGAGCATAAAAAGAAACATGCAAGAAATATGTTTAGATGGTTTTGTCATTCAATCAATTCAATTCAACAATTTAAATAGCTCCAATTATTATATACAAGTTAATATGTTTATTCCTAGCGTCATTTAAATCAATTATTAAACAAGAAAGGAAGTGAACTTCAGCACGCAGAACTATATTTTAAATTTAAATATCTATTATAATAAACATTATAAATTTAAATGCTAAAAAACACACAAAACAAAGTTTAGTTACATTATAGTTATACTTATTATATTAACAGTTTGACAGTTACAGTTTTAGACTCGCAGCTTTACATTTTTCTGTACATCCACCGATATTTCCTATGGAAGCTATAAGCTATAGTCGTCTGACTTTCAAAAAATTAAAACCGAATTTTGAAAAAATATAAAATTGCCATATCTCAAAAATTATAAAATTATAATGAAACAGCCAAGTTATAAAATTATTTCAAAAAAATTTGTCAGCTATACGATATAGTCGTCCGATCCGTCCCGTTCCGACTTATACAGCAATGAGAGTATTCATAACACTATATGTAAAGTTTAATTCAGATAGCTTTAAAACTGGGGGACTGACGGACATGGCTAGATCGACTCGGCTGTTGCTGCTGATCAAGAAATTATATACTTTATAGGGCCACAAATGTCTACTTCACTGCGTTGAAAACTTCTGACTGAAATTATAATGACCTGCAAGGTTATAACTAACTTCGGCACGCCGATGTTTGTATACCCCTGCAGTTTCCAATTGCATCATTTTGGTTAAATGAATAGGAAAACTTGTAGCAGATACCCAAAATCTATCCAATTTTTCATAGCATACATACACTCATAAAATTTTATTACTCAAAATCGCCGTAAAAAAGCAGCTTTTCGCCAGTAGATTAAGAAATTCGCCATTAAAATGGCTTCAAAGGTAGGTCTCGCCCTGAATTTTAGAAAATTTTTCCCTAAAATCAGGATAGAAACTTAATTAAATCTAGGTCGATTTTTCTTAAATTTAGAAATTTTTTTTGTTTTTAAGGCGATTTGTGCAAAATATGGGACAAATTTTCCTATAATAACTGTTAATAAATATTAATAATAATATTATTTTTTGTCGGTGTATTACAACAAAAACAATAATATTATTGTTTATTAACAAAGGTGGCCAAAATGCTAACACTTTTGGTGTTGAAAAAGACACTTGCTCTTACTAAGTGTTGGTCGGCCACCGTCATGCCAGAGAGGTTTAAACCAGTTGGGAATTATATGCGCTTTTTTTAATTTTACGTTGCCTGCCATAAATTCAAATACACTTTTTTCGTAATTCTAGAACATTTTTCTAGTTTTCGGGCGATTTTCCTAAATCTGCTGATCAAGAATATATGTATACTTTATGGGGTCAGACATGACCCCAAACTTCTGCAAACTTCTGACTCAAATTATTAATACCCTGCAGGGGTATAAAAATAAGAAGTGTACTGTGTAATTTTTGTTTTTGCATCACACAAAAAAAATGTAACAATCGGAAATATGGCCTTAAAAAGGGTTGTAATATGCTGCAAGGGTATACAAGTGCTCAAGATTATTTTCTAAGCTGAACAATCCACTGAGTGCTACAAAACCTTAAACTTTTTAACTGGAAGATTTCCGCTGTGGCTGTGTTTTTGTAGTTCCCACATGTCCGTTAGAAAACGAGAATACAAAAACCTAATTAACAATTTAGAACAACATTCCAGCCACGAAACACAGAAAGCAACACTAACGTCAGCACCACTGCGGGACCGATGACGACCCCCAGGTCAAGTGAGGATGGTTGAGTTGAGTTAGCTAGCGACTGACAACCCGGAAAGGGAAGCGACGGGACGGATAGGATGATGCAAGTAAAGGACCCTCCCTCGGGGAAAAGCTGACATGTTTCGTGCCGGCTACAGACAACTGTAACAACTACTTCTCACTCAACAATCACAGCCCCAGCCAGCTGCAGGAACTGGCCAAGTAATTACCAGAGGACATGCCAAGAAGGCGCACTCTCGTGTGAAAGGATTCAGGTCGGAAAGGAATAGCTGGGGAGACGGGGGAGGCAAAGTCGTGCTTTTGCGGTTACCATCAGCATTTAAATGGGAAAATTGCTAGTTCAAGTAAACAGGACCATGATTTCTTGAGTATCTTCGGGTTAACAAGAGAATTACCCCAGGAATTAAATGTGATAACGCTCCGTGTGCTTTTGTCATTGTAGAAGCCAAAAAGACAAATGACAAAGTATGTCATTGACCAGTCATAATAACAAGAACTTCGCCGTTTCGGGAGGGTAAAGGGTTGTGTTATTGCTTCTGACACGTAAGCCCGACTGTCATAATCAAGGCAAGTTGCCCACGGGGAGTCAGCAACTAAGCTCAAAAAAAGAAAATTAATGATGAGGAAAGATCCTCCTTCGTTTTACAATGAACTCTTTATATTTTTTTAATAGCTCGAAATTTTAGGGTGTTTTAACATAAAATTAAGCCATTTGAATTTTCACTCAATTAGTTAGTCCCAGTTTGACGCAGCTGAGAATTAGGTCATGTTACTAAATTAGCATTTTCCTGAGGGGGTTGTCAATTAGAGGTCCAAAAACATCGATGTATGGAGACATCGATTTTTTATGTTTTTCACCCAAAACATCGATGTTAAAAAAAAAAAAACAAAATCATTATTCACTTTGCCTGATAAAATAAATAACTAAGATCATTTCTTATAAGTGTTGTAAACATTGAGGTCTGCTCTGGTTATCGCTTTCGTAAAAATATGCGATTTCAAAATCGAAAACGACTTTGAAATCAAAAATTTGGTAGTCACGTTCTCTATTTCGTCTAATTTTTGAGATTAGTAAAACGGACACCTTTGTCTGGCCGAAATTAAACGTAAATGCCTGTTTTATATCTAATCAAACCTTATTTACCAAGGAAAAAATAGTTAACTCAGTTGTCTATTGGTGTTTTTTCCACATTAATAATTTTATAAACCAGGTTTATTTAAAATTATGGATATTCCATGTGTTTATTATGTGCCGAAAAGTGTAATTTAGGCGTTCATTTAATTAAACTGCTATAAGCAACAAATTTTGAAATTTAATTTATGTATTTGCAAGGAAGAGAAAGTGACCTAAGGGGAAATTGTAAAAATATAAATATGAAAGCCTCAGGCCATAAAGGATAAAATGGCTCATTTATCACCTTGCCGATCTTGCAACTTGATGCACCTTGCACAGGATGTTCCAGTTCCATGCATTTCCAAGATCGCCTCCGAGGACCACTTTGGTTGCATTAGTTTCTGATTGCCAGCTTTAACTTTCGCTGGGTTCCAAATCAACAAAGGAAGCTAACTTTATATACTCTTGTAGCTTGCAATTGGATCATTAAGAATCGATCCATTCTGGTAAAATTAATAGAAAAATAAAAAGGAAAAATATAAAAGTTGTTTTGATAAATAAATCGTATAACTGTATTTTAGATTTAAAATATCTTATATAATAAATATTATTCATATAATGCTGATAAAAAACAAAGTAATATCCAGTTTTATTACATTTACTTATACCTTTTATAGTTACAGTTGTCCGTTTCTTCGCAAACTAGTCCCTCAGTTTTAAGGCTATCTGAATAATAAATAAAACAGTCTTCTGACTACTCTTATAATAATTATAATTTCGCTGTTTTCCAACATATTTTCATCTTTCTTGAGATATGGTAATTATTTCTGAATTTTGCAAAAATTTTTGAAATTTTGAAAAAAAAAATGGGATTTTACTTTTACTTTCTGAAAATCGGACGAATATATCATATATGTAGCTGCCATAGGAACCATCGGGAAATTTAGCTTTCCTTCCGCTTCGTAATAATTTTCAGATTTCCCACTAAATTTGCCTTTCGGGTCTTGTAAAATGTATTTAGATATCTTCAAATGCTTTAAAGTTCTTCAAAAAGAATCGCATTCGTTAACCCAAAACTTTTAGACCATAAAAAAATACTTACCGTCCCCGACCAACAGCATGATTGATTTTTAGTTAATTAAATTGAGGGAACCAAAAAACAGCATTCAACCAATGCAAAAAATTAAATGTTCTGTGAACTTTAATGCTGCCACATAAAAATGTCTGACAAAGATGAATATTTGCAGTCCTCATTCCCCTTTGGAACACTCACGTGTGCTCCGCCCATCGAATAGGGCATGCAATTTATGTGAAAAGTTTATTTACCGCAAATTGTTATAAATCGAATTTTAAGTATGGAAAAAGTGCTCACCATGGTGGAAAATGCAAATAAAAATACGTGTGAGAATATGATAAATTACGCATTCGACGTACTCTTCCTTCTGTACGTACTGAGCATTAAAGACAGGATGCAGTTAATTGTCATATTTTACAAGAGTTGGCCGATAAAGTTCGTATCACCGCCGTCATACGATTACCATAAATGTCTGTGAGTCGCTTGCAGTTTTGTGAAAGTTGGCAGGGAGCGGCTGGGTTGGGGTCTAACATGTTTCATACATTACACTATTGAGTCTTTTAATCCTTTTATTCGTTGTAATCGGGTTATTTCGCTGCGAAGTTGGCGAGTCACTAAACGATAAATTACAGAAATACTCATAATGGGCACCGATGAGCGGTGCTCTTGAGTATAATTTACTACCCGGTATTTTCAGCTGAATTTCCTTATATCATATGTCTGTAAATTTAACACTTTAATGTGACGGCGGGCTTCTCAACATCCTTTTGAAAGCACACAAACCCACTGACAAACACAATCTTAATCTTCCCCAGTCAGTGTGTAGTCAAACATTTTATTGACTTTTTACACAAGTCAAGTCCTGGCCCATGCTTCCCTGCCTCCTTCCACGAGACAGATAAACAATCTTGCAAAGATTTATGTGGATCCTGTGCCTGTGGCCAGAGTGGGAAAGTAAATACTTACGTGGCTTTGAATCACAACAAAAGGCCCTGTGAAGAAATTACAACCGAAAATCGAATTCAGTCCCTTCCACCCACCAGAAAAAGATGGAAACACTTATGGCCTGACTTGACCGGCCAAGTTGTTTAAAACTTTTTAGTCTGGCCGCCGTTGCAGGAAGAGCCAGAAAACGGACACGTCTTTAAAATTAACAGAGAAATCCACAAGCAATTTCCAACTCCATACATTCGCTGGCTCACCCACATTCAACGAGTTTGTACTGAAAATTGACATATGGCATCCAAAGTTGAACTTCGCCCTCGAAAACTTCAGAACATAACTTTTAACGGGCTGCTGGTCCTGTCTGTTTTCCAGTCTGATAATTTCAAGCAGTTTGCTGTGGCTCTTAAATCTCAATACAGAGGACCGAAATTCGTAGTCGGTAAGTCAATCTTTGCTAGTTTAACCATTTTTATTGTTATTATTCTGATTAGTCCAATAAATAAGCTTTTCAATAGTAGCTGGGTGTGAGAGGACCATCTCAAATCACCCCTGAAGGAAGGTTCGAGTGCGGGGTGTGGTCCTGGGGTATAGAAGTTCGGAGCTCTTCTCAGTTCTTACACCTTGTTTATTATTTACTAGCAGCGCGTTGCTAATTGGCGGTTTTATAGTTAAAGCTTGTAATACCTTTGAAATTTCGACAGGCGCAGACTACCAAGTGGCGAGGAGTCGAGCCACGCACCCAACACGATAGCCATGTGTGGGGGGGGAGTACAAAAGTGCAGTACCTCCTCACACAACCACCACCCCATTCACCTTTAATGATGATTGCCTGTTACAGTGACTAGAGTGTACACAAATGGTGATGTGCCCGAACCTGCAAGGGTGGGCTCTGGCAAATCGAGGCATCCTTTTGCTAAAAGTATCTTCGCGGGAAGTAAACATTTAATCCCCAGGTACCACTTTTAATGAAAGGGCTCCTTTGGAGGGGAAATGGTAGTACAAAGCTAGCTAACTGCACGACTAAAAATGTTTCCATAGGTATACACAAAAAAATATGTAAATATATTTCGATGTTACATTTTTTTCAACTGTATGACAGTTCAATGAAATGATCTACAATAGCAATAACGTACCAGTTTATCATTGAATGGGTTGGTTTCCCTTAAGGTTTGTACAATTGTTGGTTAAATCTATATTATTGTTTATTTGACTTTCACGATACCATTAACAAATATTTATACCCTTGCAGGGTATTATAATTTTAGTCAAAAGTTTGCAACGCAGTGAAGGAGACCATTCCGACCTTATAAAGTTTATATATTCTTGATCAGCATCAACAGCCGAGTCGATCTAGCCATGTCGGTCGGTCCGTGAGTCTGTCCGTTTCTACGCAAACTAGTCCCTCAGTTTTAAAGCTATCTGAATGAAACTTTGAATATAGTCTTCTGAATACTCTCACTGCTATATACATACATATGTCGGAACGGGCCGGATCGGACGACTATATCATATAGCTGCAATACAAATGTTAGACAAAATTTTAGAAAAAAAAATATTACTTAGTTGTTTTTCAACATATGTTCTTCATTTTTGAGATATGACACTTTTTTATAATTTCAGAATTTCTGTTTTTATTTTTTGAAAATCGGACGACTATATACATATGTATATATGCATACGTAGAAGATTTATCTAGTGATGGTATGGAATAAACATCAAAATATTGCAAATAATATCCGATTTCAATACGACAAACTTGCTAGTTTTGCAAACCAAAAAATCATGTAAGAGTCAAAACGGGAACAAACCTGAAGCAAGAAGCGAGGGATAGTCTCTACTTATGGCAAAGCGGATTTTATATCTTAAATAAGAGTAGACAAATATGTACATACATTGTTTGGAGAGCGCCGGTAGATAAGAGCAACGAAATATGTATTTAATTTTTCCGGCCAATGATAAAACTTATTAAATATGAGAAAGAATGAGAACTGATAGAAAACTATCTGCATCGTTTTAGTCAGATAACTGGAAAACAAAAAGAATTTTAATTTTTAAAATTGTTTATATAATTTATCCGTAACATACAAAAAATTAAATTTGAAGTCAAACGATTTTCTCCATTTTGTGTCAAATACCCCACCATGCAAACGCGTTTGATGCCTATTTGGGCTCTTTTTTTGAGGAGCGGTTTGGAATTTTAGCCACTGACAGCTGTAAATGTACATACGTAGCCCGGCATGGCGTTCTTCAGCAATGGCAGTAGACAATGGTGTGAAATTTTGAATTGTAAATTTCGCTCGTCAAGTACCGGCGAAGAAAAGACTGCCCGAACGAAGAGAAGGAAGGGATTGTCTGCTGGTTAGATGGATGGAATGCGGCGGCAAGATGGGTGTTCCAAAGTTTTGCAACTACATGGGAGCTCCTTTGTCAAATGTGACGCCACACTGGCTGCACCAGGCCCAACACGGTCGTTCCAATCCGCCTCTCCACTTCGGCATCCTCCATTTTCTGTTTGCATTCATTCATTCCTCTAAAAATGTAAAATCTCTCAAAATTTCAATCGCCTTTGCAACTGCGATGCAATTTACACTTGAATATGAAATGTTGCATATGTCGGTCCAGCCATAAAAAAGGAAACGAAACTGCAAACCTGAAGCGGAAGCCGAGCGATTGGGGATGCAGTCAGTTTTATCGTGAAGCGGACTTGCAAAGCAACAAATTTCTATGCGAAAAATGCAAAAACTCTCGTACCCGCAATCGTGCCCCTGCTCGTCTGCAATTGCGCATATTAATTGAAAATTTTCACGCGAAAACGGACTAGAAAATGGGTCCAATCTAGCTATACTTCAACCACCGTCCACATGTACATGCAGTAGCTTAAAGCTTATTTCGTACAGCAAGTAAAAAAATCCTATCTAAACTGCAGACATAAACTACCCAATAGACTATGTACCTTTAAAAAATGTAAACTTTTACATTGGTGGTGTTGCGAAACTGCAATATAGCGATTTAATTCGATTATTATACCCTTGCAGGGTATTAAAATGTTAGTCAGAAGTTTGCAGTGAAGGTTGAAGCATCAACAGTCGAGTCGATCTAGCCATTTCCGCCTGTCCGTTTCTAAGCAATCTAGTCGCTCAGTTTTGAAGCTATCTGAATGAAACTTTGCACATAGTCATTTGACAACTCTCACTATTGAATATGTTGAAACGGGACGGATCGGGCGACTATATCATATAGCTGTTATAGGAAAGAATAATTGATGTCGAGAGAAATTTAAAACCCCAAATGTAAAACTGTATATTTAATATGTATTGGTAAATGTAATTAAACTTGATATTACTTTGCTTTATTTTGAATATTTATTATTTAATTTGGATTATTTTTTGCGATTTTGCGATGAATTTTTCTATTAGTGCAATGGATTTTGTTCGAGGGGCGCTACTGTATGTCGTAGCAAAAACATAACTTTGGTATTTGTATAAGAAACGTTGACACTAAATTATGATCGCATTCTTTCTCTTTATTTTGAGAGAAAAGACCTATATCTGTTAAAATAAATTATCGAGCGATTGAAGTGCAACGAAAACATTATTCAATACAAATTAGTTTAAGAATTTACGTTGGACGGGAAATAAGGAACTGAAATTGCGGATATTTTCATGGATTTAATTTGCAGCTTTTTGAAAACGTGTAATCTTAATAGGTTATTGGCCCAGTCCTCGACAAGAAAACTGAAGTTAAATATAATATAAAATAAATGAAATATGTGGTGAAAATGTTAAAGAGTGGAATAAACCAGAAAACAAATGCGGAAAGTATAATAATAGGATATTTATTCGATTCGGTTCTCAGCTTTGCAACAACAAAGCATAGTGCCGAAGAGATTCTGCAGAATTTGGATGCAATATATGAAAGATAAAGTTAAGCGTCCCAATTGTCTGTCCATATACGAAGGTGTAATTACTGTGATGAAAACTTTATCCGATAACACTCTTACATTAACGTTATTAAAGAACAGACTTTGGGATCATGAAATAAAATTAAAAAATGCAAGCAAAATAAATATAACCCAATCATTTTCAAAATATAAACATAACTTTTAAGCAGAAATAAAAAATACAATAAACTAGAAAGGAAGCTAACTTTGGCACGCCGAAGTTTGTATACCCTTGCAATTGGGTCATTACACAGAAAAAATGGTAGTGACTTAAAATTTTTAAGTACGATTCGGGGTTAGACGGTCGAGTTAATCCCGTTTCGGGATTAAATGACAAATTAAGCCTAAAAATTCTTGAATCAGTCCCGTTTCGGGATTAAAATTACCAATTAAGCCTAAAAATTCTTGAATCAATCGCGTGTCGGGATTAAAATGACAAAATGAGCGTAAGAACTCTTGAATTAATCTCATTTTGGGATTATAGAGGCATAATAAGCCCAAACATTCTTGAATTAAGCCTAAATATTCTTAAAAATTTGGTGAGAGCAGCAAATCTATTTTTAGCTCAGAGAGAGAGATAAAGGGATACATATATTTTTGCTCTTTTCTTGAAACTGTATGTATTCGCGTTCCCGACATTAGCTTTTGATTTGACCCAGTTGGTAAGCGGACGGTCTGTGATTTCTGAGACATGGGTTCGAATCCCGACCGAGAGAACTAGGAAAAGTAAGTTTAAGTGGCTTTTAATAAGATTTATACATTAATATAAGTAATTTAATAACCATTTGTAGCTCTATAATTACAGATTTAAATGAAAACTTCTTTCTCACTAAGAACTTTAGGGATTTAAATCAAGGATTTTTGGGATTAAAATAATTAAGAATTTCGGGGACTAAATCGAGAAATTTTTTGAATTAAATTAAAATTTAAGAATGTTTGAGATTAAATTAAGAAAAATTGGGATTGAAATTTTTAAGATTAGCGGGATTGAATCAAGAATTTTCGAGATTGAAAAAATTAAGTATGTTCGTTCTTATATTAAGAAAATCCGACCTTAGCTCGAAATCATGCCCACTTGGGATTGATTTTGGCGACTTTATCCCGGATTTTTTTTTCTGTGTAGGAATTGATCCATTCTGGTCAAATTAATACAATATAATAAAAGAAACTATATCAAAGTTGTATATTTATACAAAGCATATAATAATTTGGTTTTGATAAAATTTAACAAAATATATAAAATAAATATATTTTAGACCTAAACATCTAGTATAATAAAAATTACAAATTTAAGTCCTAAAAACATACAAAACAAAGTTTCATTACGTTTTACATATACATATTATATTTACAGTTTGACAGTTGCAGTTTTACATTCAAAGCTTTACATTTTTCTGTACATCTACCTACTGTACATCGTTTATATGGTTACATAAATCAATATATGGTTTTAAACAAGCTACAAGTTGCTGGTTCGAAAAATTTGAGCTTGTATTGAAAGAAATGCGTTTCACCAGTGAATCGGTGTATATATATTCTTCGTAAAGGATATATGTATATCTTCAAATATTTATGCTCTATTATACATATGTATGTACATAGATGACTTAGTGATATCAACAATGAATATAGAAACTATGAACAATTTTAAATCATACCAAATGAATAAGTTTAGAATAACAGATTTAAATGAAATTAAATTTTGTTAAGCATAAAAATAGTGTAGCATACAACGTTTAAAATGATCATTCGTATGAGCAGATGTTAATGTAAATTGAGTTGGGAAAGATAAGGAAACAGTTTAATGAGCTGGGGTTGCTAATAGTTTTCAGTAAGTCGTAGAATTACTCCAGGGATCAGAAATCTAAAAATCTATCAAGCTCCGTTGACCAAGAAGACCATCACAAGGAAAGGGATAATTGTGACAGCGAGTAGGGCTAGTAGTTTTCGGTACGACGCAGAATTACTCCACATATCGTATATCCAGAAAATTTCACAAACAAAAGTTTTGTTTCAATTAGATTACTAGCGGCTGTAAATATAGTCAGAATATAAACATTTCCACCTAGTACTTAGCTGAGAAGGAAGTTTCTAATGTTTTGGATAACCTTGGTAATAACTTTTGTTAGCT